>JAHWFP010243213.1:0-17037 GCA_023313725.1 Lithobius niger
CCCACCGAGTATTAGATCAAAGGTTAAATCAAAAACCTGACCATTAGTACTATCGGTAGCAATGGTCAAGTTTTTTATTTAACGTGTGAGATAATAGTCGGTGGGATTAGCATGGCAACTAATGTAGTAACTTGGTGGCTGCCTTTTTGGCTCTGATATCACTACTTTGATTGGCTGAAACTTGGCGGGTTCTTTCATCCTTGTGGGTTTTGTTTTATATATCACTTCTTTTGTATTTTTTTTTTGTGGCGTCTTATTTTTGTCACTGCCCATTTATCTACTATCTGGCCAATTTTGGTCGAAAAATATTGAATACGAACGGAGATATTAAATTTTTTTTAGTTTCGCTGGAATGAGGACTTCAGTCATATAAAATAAAGCGTTTGCTGATTTCCATTCAACCATCAACAATAAGTAGCACGGAGTGCGAATTTATTAAGAGCTTAGTGGCCCGAAGCCCATTTTATCATCAATGTTGTGTTGCCAATTATTTCTGGCGTTTTCCCAACATACAGAAAAATAGCATTACAAATGATTGCAATCTTTTTAGTTAATGCATCCCCAAACGTCAAACCTTAAAAGGCACGTATTTGAGTTAAAAGAGTGCTGAATACCAAATTTCATTCATATTTGTCCCATATTTTATTTTATATGAGCGGAATTGGCCAGTATTGTCAGTAGTCAATAGTCAGTAGTCAGTAGTTAGCTGAAATCAATGATCTTCACCCACTTTTATCACCTTGATACAGTTTGTGGACTTGATTGAAATACAGCTATTGCTTCTCGGGGCACAAAAACCGCCCATTTCCAACAATTTTCAAACTGTTTCGCCGCATAGGTATTTATCCTCATCATCATGAAATACGCCCAACTCTGGTTTCAAATATAGTACCAAAGCTAGTGGCCATGCAACAACAATGCAGGAGTTAAATAATTGATTTTCTTACAATGAAGTTACAATGAAGTGTAACAATTATTGAACTTGGCGGGCCGACCACTAGCGTAGTTCTTGATTTTTAATCTAGGAAAGACACGTTGCGCAGCCGTTGCTGTAAACAACATAAGAAATATTGGCGGTGGCAGGCCAAACAGTGGTGGCTATTGGGCCGCTTTATTTTTAGTTGGCGCCGATGGTTCACATCTTTAGGGTGGGCTGTGCAAAGAGGCTACAATAACTAAACAGAAACTAAATGCTGAATCACACGAAAGCCTATTAAAAAATATGATATGTACATATGTGAAAAAAACATATATGAAAAAAAAAGCTAAAATAAGAAAAAGGCCAGCCAAGGGCAACAGTACGTCAATTACCAAAAGGCAAGAACTCAAACTTAGACGAGTGATTGCACCCATATTTTTAAGGAGCATTAACAAATCGTAAAGTCACAAACACTAAATATATATTTGGAATAAAGTTCTATTCGCTCCACCGACAATGTAATAGGCTGAAAGCCTGTTTCCTAGCATGTAATAATGTTACATCATTGCAAAATGGCGTTGTCAGTTACAACACCTACATAATCCTAAAACTCGTTATAAGGACGCTCTGGGTCTTATAATGAGGTTTTAGACATTGTAAAACACAACGTCTACAAACGCAACGTCTAAAATCAGTCTTTCAAGGACGAATAATTGTAGATGTTGCGTGTTTAAACTTCTACATAATAGGTGTTGCAAATAACAACGTCTATCAGTGTTGTAAACCACTACAACCACTATACGTGTTGTAAACTACAGCATCTGTAGGTGTTGTAAACCACAACGTCTATACGTGTTGTAAACTACAGCATCTGTAGATGTTGTAAATTAAAATGACTATAGGTGTTGTAAACCACAATGTCTGTAGGTGTTGTAAACCAAAATGTGTAGTGGTATTGTAAACCTCAATGACTATAGGTGTTGCAAAATACAACGACTATACGTGTTGTAAACGACAACGTCTAAATACCTAGCAATGCACTGAATGATGACACGAACGTTAAACGTTCTGCTTAGCAAAATACGTCAAGGACGCCTAATGTGAAGCAACTCTTTGGTTAAGTTTGGTACTGATGTGTAGTTAAACCATCAATATCAATAAATGTTTGCCTTCCCCTTAATTCATTTAAAACTGTTCTGACTTTAGGGACGAATTAATAAAAAGTACCCAAGCAATTCGAAAACCACAACAAATGTACAGTTGCGTCTGAAAGTGGTGGTTTAACAAGAATTTCTATGTATTGAAATCCCCGTTCATTCGGTGTATTTGGACAATACAGTAACCTTCTAGACTCATGGTCCTCGTTTTCCCTGTGGGCGTATATGGTGACCAATCGGCTTCAGCCCTTCTCCCCGACTTTTCAAAATAACAAAATTTGACGACCTATAGAATAACACAATAAAGGCGTGCATTGTAGGTGTTGTAAAACGTAACGTCTACCGTAGGTGTTATAAACCACAACATGTTGTAAAAAAAAGGAGGCAAATAGGTATTGTGATAGACGTTGTGAATCTATACTAAGCACCCTAATGAGCAACTCAGTCTTTGATTCGTGAAAATCCGTCCAGTAGTATTATCAGATATCATTGCGTTTTTCTCGCTCGGCCAACTATTTTCAGCCAGTTAACGCTGTGGGTAATAAGGGTAGAAATATATTAGACAATGTAATATGCAACTCAGCCTTTGTTTCGTGGAAATCCGTCCAACAGTGTTTGGAATTTCACCAGATATTTCTCTTGCACGCCCAGTTATTTTCAGGCAGTAAACGAAGTTTGCAGTATGGGTAGAAATGTAGTAGACGATTTCGTTAAGTCCAGGGAAATGTCGTTTCTGGATATAGTTTGTGGACCTATTTGTTTGTCTTAATGAGTCTGTTGCTGTTTGTTTGTTGTGTTGCGTGTATTCTGTTATATTTTACTTTAGAGTAGCACTTAAAAATCCATGAACGGACTTTTACTTGCTTCTGCGAATAAATTACCCAAGTATTAAAACAAAATAGTGTTACACTCTCTTTTGAGTGGTGAATAATAAGCTTTACTAGCTGAAAATAATTACAGGAAGAGCAGTCCCCCGACAAGAGAGTGTTCTCATTGGCCAATTTAAACTGTACATTCTGGATCACGGAACCTAAAACCAGAATTACTAATTGGTTAATTCACTTGCTCTTTTACTGCAATCCTCGAGTCACAGAAAACTTTCTTTTAAGTTTATTTTTGGTGTAATTTTATCAATAAGTCTGTTGTCAATCCACCCAATTCAGTTGATAATTTAGTTGCGTTCCTGCAGAGGCCTTCTGAAATCGAGCACGGTGTGTTTTCAATCCCATAAGGTAAATCCATAAACCTGTAATTCTGTAGTACACTCAAACTGTTTTATTAACCTGTTATGACATCGTACTATCCCCAATGTGCTTCTAGATAGGGCTACTTTAGAGGTTAGGTTAGTAGCCTAACGTAATTCTGTTTTACAGAAGCACTTATAGAGCAGTGACATTTGCCGCCATATTGGCACCAGATTGGCACCAGTATGGGTTTTGGAGGGCATAACTACAAGGTGCACTACATTAAAATGGAGGGGAAAACAACGGAAGAGCGGATTTCTTAGGCTTAAAATAACCTTGTTTTCTCCAACAACAAAAAACGCGCGTTTTAGGTCTTATCACTTTTCACAGCATCGGCTTCAGTATGACGCCCTTCTGTTTCTCTCTGCAGTGCCCCTTGCAGCTAACCCATTAAGGCTCCAGCATTGAGTTATATACAATAATACTACGCCGTGTCACTGCTCTATAGGAAAGCTCTTCGGAAAGTGAAGAATTTGGTAATATATTATTCCTCCCACTTAAGCTACAACACTGTATTTAATCATAATATTCTATTATATAATATATTTAATTGTAATATTTTTACTTTATGGTAGCATATTTTTCATGTTAATAGTTAAGCTGCATTTAGGGTTAACCTCCAGTGTGGTGTTAACTAGTTGCTATGAAATCTAAGCATGTTGCATTATTTACTGTGCGTTGCATTGTTGTGTATTATACGTGTGTTGATTGTTATAACATCACAATTGCCACTATATGTCACAATTGCCACTTATTTCATGTCCAGTCGTATTTTGACATGTTATTTACCAGCTATCCCTACTTCTTGTAGTGCTCTTTCTGGAACTACAAAAGGTGGAAAATTTCCAGCAATTGTGGTAAAGACTCTTGGGGAGGCTCAACTTAAGACGAGGCTACTGAACCTTAACATCACACTGAATCCACCATGAGGCTAATAAATATATTTTTCTGTAATCCTTGAGTCTATTTAATCGTAGACCTAAGTGTTAGGATGTTTCACCTATCACTTCTCAATTGTAGTGTAGGCATTTATTTTTCGTTTTCTGATTTCAAATACAATGTAGCCAGCATACCCACACAAACTGCACCCCAGAAAAATGGCCATTTTAAGTTTTATGCAAAAGACCGATGATGAGGCATATCCCAAGGCCAAACCCAGATTCTGAAAAAAGATATGATTGGAGAAGGCAGCATCTTGATCTTCGGGGAAGGTTTCCCCGTACAGAGCTGTGTAAGAAAACAATGACATCTATTAGTAATTGTTATCCACATGAATGTACCTTCTAAGGGCTGAAGAAAAAAAATGCAATGGATTTTACACATTTGAAGTTCTATAGTATTTTTTGTAAATATCTGTTGTCATAGGCAAAGCATTAGTGAAACATAATCATTTCGATTTTTGCAGTTAAGGTTAATTTTTTCTCAATTTCAAAGCCGTTATTATGTTTATTTAACTTTAAAACTAAAAGAAGAGAGGTCACTGAATGTAAAATATATTCCATAATAAAATAACTTTTGCCGGCTGATTTGCGGAAAGAGCTCGATTGATGAACAGTAGAGGACAATGACTGAACGTCAGCCGTTAAACCTTTATTGATTGTAGACAAGGTCCACACTTACCATTTACGATCATGTTGACTTTTTAAAAGCTCGACTCCTTCCATACCACAATCATCCTAAAAACGCAAAGACGTTGCTGGACAAGTGATTTTACTGATTTTTACTGATTTTAAAAGCGCGATTACGTCCATACCACAATCATCCTAAAAACATGACGACGTTGCGGTGCAAGTGATTTTACTAATTTTACTGATTTTACTGATTTTGTTACTGATTGCTGTTGACGCTAGTGTAGAATTGTATTATTAATGATTGTTTTTTGAACGATAGTGTACAACTATATTTTTTTTTAAGTGGAAATGACATAAGTGGTTATTAAGTTGCCCTGATATTTCCCTTCCATTAATAGATAAATAAATTATTAAAATATTAAAAGTGGAGTCACTTGTTCGTGGCTGTTGGGTCTCAATATGACACGGTCTCTAAATAACAACTCTTGATGACTTCATTGTGTGTTAAACACATCATACCCTCTCTAACTTATGTTTAACACCGAGAAGGAGTAGAGAAGGGATTTTGCAAGACTAAGATAAAACCCCGCAATAAAAAATATACAAAGAACTTTTATTTTGCGTGAACTTCGGTGTAAACGAGCCTTAAGAATCTAGCGGTTTTGTTTTCGGTTGTGTTAAAAACCAATGGTCAAACTCTCGTGTTGGTCGAAATTAATGATAACCATAATAATCCTGATTCCTGCCGTTCCGTCCAATACTATTCTTGCGTTTGGCTGGTAGATTAAATTCTCCATGGGACAGATCAAAAAACATGTACGTCATCCGAGTGGCTTCGGACTCGAGAAGGAAATCATTGCCTTCTTTCAGACCACATTCAGAACTTTCAGCTGCGGCCAAGGATCAGGTTTGGTCTGAAGAATGGTGCAGTTAGTTAAGGAGTTTGGACGATGCTCCAACTCACGAAATTCACTTCTGACACAAGCCAGCCACTTCCGGCGAGTTTTGTGCAGCTTATGTGGTTCAGGAGTCCCGGAAAAAAAATCCCTTGAAAAAAAATCCCCGGAAAGAAAATCCCGGCAAAATAGTCCCAGAAAAAAGATCCCACGGAAAAACAATCCCCCGGAAAATAAATCCCCGGAATAAAGATCCCTGGGAAAAAAATCCCTGGAAAAAAGATCCCATGGAAAAACGATCCCGTGGACAAAAAAAAAAAAATCCTCAGAAAAATATCACCAGGGTTTAATAAGACAATGCTTTACAAGATCTGAGAATGAAAATGTAATAAAAAAATCAAAATCATCAACGAATGTGCTTATTGTACATAGTAGCGTAAGTCTTGATGAGAACGCTGAAGTACGTGTAAACTGTGTTTGTTCTAAAATTTAACTAACTCACGTCTGAAGGTTAAAAAGAGGAACATCAAAAAGAAACTATCCATAAATTGATAACGTCTGTGATTGGCTATGAATTGTGTCTGCCTTGCTCGCGCTGCCACGCTCGCTGCAGCAATGTATTTAACACCAGGAACAACTAAATACCACACACGTCTGAAGCACTTGGGCGTAGCCATGTTATGACTTTCACTTTGTATTCCACCGTTTGCACAAGGCCGTCTGAGAGCCACAAATTTCAGTTCCTGTGGCTCAAACATCACCAAAATTTTATTTTACCAAATATTCCTGTTAATATCAGAAACAGTCCCATATTCTTTTAAGTAGGAATGCCTCTTGTGGTTTTTTTTTTAAATTTGGGGATTTATTTTCAGGGGACTATTTTACTGGGTTTTTTTCCCAGGAGATTTTTATTCCGGTGATTTATTTTCCAGGGGATTATTTTTCCGCGCGATCTTTTTTCCGGGGACTATTTTACCGGGATTTATTTTCCGGTCCCTGTGGTTCAGACATGACTTCAACAATAAAAACTCTGTAAGGTGGGTAGATGAGACTCCCAAATCGGTCCTACGAATTTTTATAACAACAATAGAAACCCTCTCACTCATACTCTTCCTTCCTTATAACTTTGCAATCTTCACTCAAAGACGTTCACAACTTTGAGTTGTACAATGTGCATGGCTTACCGTATTAAAAAAAAACAAAAAAACAATGTGAACTCATTTGCTGATCATAAAAAAATCGTTCTCTTAGATGAATATGATAAATGATAATGGGTTTCTTGCTTTAGTTGGCTAATGAGCCGAGACTTTTGACAGCCTTAGTGATAGCCAATGATATTACGTACAGTATGTGCAGTGCTTTAAATGTCATAGTTGAATTTTATGTATTAGAAACTAACGGATACGTGTAACAAACTAATATTTCGTGTGAAATAGGTAAATCCTATCATTTCGTAATGATTCTTTGTTGCGTAGCCTGTTTAGGCATCCTAGTGCAACTTGTAAATAAATTAAAAGTAAACACAATAATTGATACCTGTAAGCTGTATCTCCCAGAGGGACGACACTATTCCAGCAACTGCACCTCCGAAATGCAATGGTATTGTTGAGTTGGAAGATGGAACCCAAAATAGCATGACAGCATACCCTGCCGTGGTCAAAAGTGCTGCTACAGTCAGTGGGATGAATCGTCCAGTCCACTTGCTGATGTTACCGGCACACAACGAGAATAAAGTCTCAGCAATACCAAAGAATATGCCTACTGTAGCAACATACCGTATGCCAATGCTACAAGTAATGAAGGCCTACAAATAAACAATCCGGATTACTGTGCAATCAGAAGGATTACGAACTGGAAACATAACCTCTTTGTGGAAGGGAGCGTCCGTAAATTACGTAACGTTTGAGGGAGAGGGGGAAGGGGGGGACGTGGCGTTACGAACTGTTACGAGGGGAAGGAATGGGGTAAAATGTTTGTTACGTAACAAACTGCTGAAGAACGTAATTAATAAAACAATGATAGCAACAGGTACACAATTAAATGGAAAATATTTTTTTGATTTTATTGACAAGTATAAGGGGTCAGAAGTATGTAGCTTTTTACCCCTTACTTCCTTGTATTATTAGGAATAACTCCAAATATAGAACGTGCACTAATCATCCAAACCAAAGACCTTGTAATATACTAATGCTCTAGGCATCGTGTGACGTCACAAAGCGTCCACCAGATTGGATAGACCGGCAGCGGCCATGTTGGTGACAAACTGACAAGAAAATAGAAAGCGTTACGGCGTATAGTCTGTTCCACATTATGCTTTCATAAAACTGACTGGATGACGACTCGTTTCCTTACATTAAGAGTGCCAAAACATGTGGATATCACACTTGTAGACTCAACAAAGTTACTGTTCGAGTTTACGAATGGGAAGTTTACGGATTTTTTGCACTCGTAGTGGAAGAAAACGTGGCGTCATACAGTCAGTTTTCTGAAAACATAATGTGGAACAAAGTATACCATAGGAGTTGAGTTGTGGGCGTACAAAGTCTTGTGCTGCGATAAACTGTTCCAACTAGTACGAAAAAGGATCACCAACAACATTGTTGGCGCGGTGCTCCGTTTATGAATACACTCAAATACGATCTTTGTAATCGCATCACGCAATAACCATTGCATCAAATTAAAACCAGATTTTGTACATTGATAGCGATACACCTAGAGATGGTTTGTAAAAATAAAAATCCGGTATTGGACATGTCGTTGAGGAATAATGAAGGCGACAAAATGGGCCACAAAACGGGCCAAAAGCCAAGAGCCAAGATGTCAGACAACAACGAGGTCATAGTTCGTCCTGACGTCATAGTTTGTTCATGCAAAGTTTATTTTGGCAGGTCAAAGTTTTTTTCTTTCTGATTAGTTTACCCGATTAAACTATGACGTCATGAGCAGTTTTCAGAAAGATTGTGTAATAAACCAAATTGAAGATATTTTCACTTCTCGTTGACCGATTTTGATGTTTGAATACACCATTTTGAAGGGTTTTTTCTACAGCTTTCCAATGGTCCTAACCCCAAGATAGTGCAAGGCAAAATGTTAATTTTACTAGGGGTTTTGTGTTTTTAAATGATTTTAGCATATGCAATATTATTTTAAACCAATATCTTTTTAATAAGTATGAGCATTTAGGCTTATTCTGCATCAATACGTTGTTTTCATGATACAATCTAGCTAAGTAGCTAGCTACCTTAGTGGTTTTTCTCGGGTGGAATGATATCACTACTTTCAAGAACCGATCCTTTTTGGAAACTTGGTGGCTTCCTTAAGCCAGTTTTAGTTTGGGTGGATTACAACTACGTCACATGCTCGTTTCGCGGAAAGTTTGAGCAATCTGAAATTGAAAATAAATGTTTGGCAGAGGAAAGGGGGAAACCCAGCCAAACACCAAAGAAAGCGGAGTCTGCTCCATTATGTTGACAGTGGAAACTATGGTTTGTTTATTTGTTGGTTTATTTGTTTGTTGGTTTGTTTGTTGGTTTGAATTGTTGCATCACGTAATAACGACTACATCAATTAAAACCAGATTTTGAACATTGTTAGCGGTACACCCCAAGGAAGTTTGTAAAAATAAAAATAAATAGGATTTCTTGTTGTGGAACAACGCCATCGAGCGCTACGAAAGCAAATGGACAAAGAAACAAGATGCGAAGAGCAACCGAAAAGATGAGCCACAATGCCGTCTCCAAAGCACTAACAAAGCAGTGTCAAACACCTGCCTGTGCCTGGTGGATCGTTCGTATATGTTTGCTTGTTTGTTTCTTTGTTTGTTGGTTCGTTTGTTTGTTGATTTGTTTGTTGGTTTGTTTGTTTGTTTATTCGTCTGTATGTTGGCATGTTCATTTGATTATTGGTTTGTTGATTTGTTTGTGTGTTGGTTAGTTTGTTTGTTTGTGGATTTGTTTGTGTGTTGGTTGGTTTGTTTGTTCGTTTGTTTGTTTGTTTGATGGTTTGTTTGTTTGGTGGTTGGTTTGTTGGTTGTTTTGCTCGCTTCGCTCTATTTTGTCGACAGTGTAAGTGTTGACGCCCTAGTATAATTATGTAAACGTTCTGTGGGTGTAATTTTAGGTTTTGAACTTTTTTGAAGCGAAATACAATGCGAAATGGAAACTGCTGTTCGTAGCTCACTTTGGTGGGTGTATACGGGATATTACAATATTCTTATTTACCAAATCACGTTAAGAGGCATCAATTTTCCGCCCCTTGCCTTATTAGAGTTTAACAACATTAATATTTTTTATGGATCCACAAGGTACAACACTTTATCCTCCTCCCCACACCGAAAAAAAATCTGGTGCATTTACATTTTTTTTTTTTTTGTTGTTTATTATTACAATCGCGGAAAGCAAAAAGAACTTTAACTCAAGCAGCCTAAGTCCTGGAAAAAAAAATTTGACGTAAGACCCAAGTATTTTGGGGATGCTTCTATCTTTGGTCCCACGGCTTATTTTCATTTTCAATGAAGTGTGACTATGGAGTGTCCCCCCCCCCCCAAAAAAAAAATTAATCCAAGCATGCTTCATTTGGTGCAATCAGTGGTTACACATTTGTTGGGTGGGGGAGATAAGGAAATCCTTCTTACCTCTATCATGACCTCTAAAACAGTGTATCATTCCCTACAAGTAAGTCAATGTTGGCTGAACTGCACGCACAGCAGTTACTTTTTAGTCAGTGTTTGCAGAGATTCCATTTTAAATGTTAACTAAACCAAAGTAGTTAAGTAAAAAATAAAAAGTTAAATAAATAATCGGATCGGTAGGAGGGGGAGCATAATGGGCCCATGCCTCACTTAAAACTGTGCCATATGATGTACTTCACAATGGCACAATTTTAAGTAAGGCATGAGCCCATTTGGGACCTGTCCCCTCACCACAAATTATTTATTTGACTTTACAATCTGCCGACGGAAAAAAAAAATTAGTGTTACGTTGCGGAGGTGGGGAGAGAGGGTCATGCCAAGTGTTAGGGCTCCCCTGCATTGGACGGCCAGGTCGTGCAGTCAGTGGTCGTCGCGGCCAAAAAACATGGCGACGTCCCACGCGGCTACGTCCGTTTTTCATTAATAATTCTCGATCACGTGGTGAAAAATGAACACGAGCAAGTATGGTCCCCCTGTGGTCGCCTAACGTAGCTCGGAATCCAGGGGCCGCTGCGACAGTCTGGCCGCTGAAGGTAAGTACGCATTGCTACATATACCCTAAGCATTCTCGTTTGCCGTACCGATCTGGCTGCGCGGCTTGGTCGCCGTGTACGTGGTGGTCCTTACACTTTGTTACTAGATGGAGATATAAGGGGGGGAAGGAGGTAAAAAAAATGCAAAAATAAACATTACGTAATTTACGGACGCTCCCGAACATCATCTTTGGGGTTCTCAATTACTAAAGGGACTCACTTTAATTAACTGTAGTAATAATAATACATTTTTTTTTCTACTACTGGTCTTGGTTTGATATCAACAGCCACTATTTTAAAGATAATTTGTCAGTTGTGTTACCGTACTTATATAGGCATACTTATCCCACTGCATACCAGAGAAAAAAGCGAAAGTCAAAGAGCAACAAGACAGCTTTGTGGCGGTTCCCTACAACTGAAACACAACGAGCAAAGCATAGCTGAGTGGTTCGGGGCTTAGAGGCCCAAACAAGAGAATGCGAGATCAAATCTCACAACTGACAGGTTGAACAATGGAACTGATTGGGACTTTAAAAAATGGTTTCTGTTTGTAAATCCATGGTAGTGAAATGGTTAAGAGAAGCGACATGATTGAAATGTAGGCTAAATGTCGCAACTATACTTTTCAAGTTACTCGCTTCCCTTTCCATACCAGACGAAATGTTTTGGCTTCCGTAGTAAAGAGCTAAGTTGAACAGCGAAAATCAGCCTTTGTAAAGGTTCCCTGGGCACCCTAAGAATCATGCACGTACACTCGTACACCGTCAATTGGTAGGGACTTGGCCTTCCTGACAAGAGAATGCTTGTCCGAATCTTGGACTTCGACTATGTGCACGCAGGACTTTTAAAGATGGTCGCTGTAAATATGTCAATGGTACTGGCGAGGTACAGACACCCGTACCCTGTTGGTGAACAGTCGTTAGACTTCATTTGTACATTCTGTCTATTCAACTGTCCATTCTGTCCATTTTTACTTCTATCCAGTAGGTTGATAAAGAAACACTACACAGAATAGCAAAGAAGACGGCGCAAGCAAAGAACCAGCAAAGAGCCAAGTGCTCCCCCGCCCCCTCCTCAACCCAAGCCTAGGAAAATGGCGGTCAAGTCTGATTTTAAAATAATAAAAAATGGAACCAACACCACAGAGGCTGGAAGAGCGTTCCATAGTTTGAAAACCTGCTCACAAGAAAAGCAATCCTTTGCCACAGGAAACATTCCTTCGGACTGTCTCCAGGTGTTGTCCCCAGGTGTTGGCGGTAGAAAGGCAAAAGAAATTGGCAGTGTCAGTTACATCCCTATTATGGGTAATTATGAAAACGAAAACGGATCGAGCCACACCTTTTCCACCTCCATCCAGACGAAAGGGACGTTTTTTTGGGTGATGTTTAGAAATTCCATGTCAATTCACGAAAACAAACTGAGACCAAACCAGACGTAGATGATGAATTCGCTCTATATACGAACAAAATAAAGAAAAAAATAATTGAAAGTGCTTGCAAACAATAATTGAAATCCCTGATGACTACAAACCCATCCATTCACCACAACCAAGTACACGGGGAACGTAGAAATAAAAGAAATCGCTAGAAGATCATAAACATTACAGTAAAACCATTATAGTATAAACATTACAGTATAAACATTACAGTATAAACATTATAGTAAAGAACACATTTACTATAAACGTGAGCCTCTTTGGTAATTAACAAGCAAGTGAGTGGGCAGATACATTAAGTCAGGTACTACGTTATGAGGGGTTAATTTAAACTACGGTAGTTGTTTAATCAATTTGTTTCAGGAATTATGTAAAGAAGTTCTGTATGTTTTTGGAGTGGTTTTAGGTTACTGCTTAAGAAAGAGTCAAAATATGAAATAACCATTTTAGAAATGAACTACTTCTTTTAGGTTTTTGGGGAAGGTAACTCATTCGATGGGATTATTTAAATAAATTCGGTATGTTTTAAGAATGGTTTCATTGGTTAATGCTTCTAAGAAAGAGTCAATATGAAACGTTCGTTTAGAAATGAACTAATACTTTCCTTTTTCTGGGGGAGGTACCTCATTCGATGGGGTATAGCCTAACTAAATAATAAAGCTTATCACTAGAGGATCTATTTGAAATCTTCATTGAAATGAATGATAAAGTGAACATGTAACAAAAAAGTTAGGTCAAATAAGCGACTTGGGCAAACCACTAGTGAGGACTCAAGTGCCTAAATAAACATTCCCCCGAACAAGTCATTGTACACAGTCATTGTACACAGTTATTGCTGTGTAGCTCAACAACGTTACATTCTTTACGCTGACCGACTCGATTTCAAAAAGTGGCTTTTGTAGGTTTTTGCTCTATTTCAACGACAGCGTTTAACTTGTTGTTGCTGGACGTCGGTGTTGTTAGAAATCCATGCCTTAGTTCTAATGGTGTTGACATTTTTCTGGAATGATGAATGAATTGGAAGTCCTGCACCACATTTCTTGTAACACCAAAGACCTTTGCAAGACAGCTGTTGTAGTTGAACAACTAAGCTATGCGTCTGTTTTGGAACAAGTTTAAACAAGACATTCAATATTCGAACAGTAATTTTTTGTATTGTTTTTTTTTTTGTAAAAGAATGAGTCGTTGTTTTACCCTAAACTCTAACAAACACAGGTTAAACCACGAAGTTTGCTTACTAGGATAAAATTGTCGGTCACACTGTTCACTGTCGCACACGATTACTTCAGCAATGCATTTGGACATGTAGTCACACAACCTTGACCTACATCTATTAAGAATGAAATAACAGTAATACAGCTAGCTTACCAATGTGAAGTCAGCAGAGAATGATGTAAAAAAGAGTCCCGTGCCAACGGTCATGATGACAAGCAAGAGAAGGTTGGGATTGCGCATCAGTCGAAAAGCGCAAAACACTCGAGACAGAGTGTCTGCTTTTCTGTCTTTTTCTTTGCCTTTGAAATCAATCACAGTTGCGATTATAACAGCCGATATAGCAACACACATGAAACATGTCAGCCACAGCAAGGAATGCGTTTCCTGTGGGAGGTGAATATGACCAGTTTCTTCATCCTTAGAACCATCTGAATCTTAAAATAAAAATACTAGAAATTAATACAAAAAAAAATTAATTTTCCAGTACTCTACGAGGAAGACACACCCAAGACTGAAATGCAGTGATGTGAAGTATAATGTAGTTGTAATAATGTACAGTGCATTGCCATTGACTCAAGTAAGACTTATTAGCCTGACCTCTGCATGACCTAGAGTGCATGTGCTGGATCAAATATTGGTGCAACTTTTGATGATCACATCTACAACTGATTTCTAGAAAGCACCATAGCTTCCTGTATGCATGAGGCTTAACGCTCGGTTTCACGTAGCATGCGAGCGTGTCGTCCAAGTAGTGCGCTGAAGGGAAGCACGAAGAACGAACTACTCCAATCGTAGCATTGATTAGTGTTAGCGGGACGCACAAAAACGTGGTAATCCTTTCATTATTAGATTTATCGGTGCTGCAACACTAAACGAACATTATTTTACGGTAATGGTAACTATTCTTGAAGTCTTTGGACGATTTGCTGCTACGTCAAAGATCGTTTAACACATTTTTAATGAGAATAGAAAACGCCATAGCATATTACACAGTGCAATACACACGGTACCTTGGTTCTTCTTCTGTTTGAAATTCACGAAATTAAACCTCTGGAGACTTTATTTTGTCGTCGAGTGGACAAAGAGGTACATAGAATGAAGCCATTGTTGTTAAACTTTAATAATTTGGTGTCAATGCAATGTTTTAAGCTTAAAATCCGCGTATCGCGCGTCATGAGTACCTTTCACAGTTCAATCCACATGCTAGAGCAGTTCATTTTCGGGGTGTTCGCAGCACGACTGGTGGCAGAATCGGCGGCTAACTGGATGACGCGTCGATTTTCTAACGTTAAGCCTTTTACATCCAGGAAGCTTTGAAAGCACAACATGCCCACATAATTTTTAGCCATAATATCAAACTGGAGGTAACAGCTGATAGGAGAAGAATGACGGAAATTGTACATGAGTTGGACCAAATATATAGGGGGGCACTAAACCTACCACTGATTTTTAGAAAGTAATCTTTCTCCACGTACTATTCAGCCATGATAGCCAATCGGCAGTGGTAGCTAATGGACGTGGCTGGGATTCAAAATGGCCGACATTGTAATTTCTTTCAAATTCATTATTTTCGACACTAACTGAGTCGAAAAGCAGGAGGTTCATAGCTTTGGTGCAAAGTTTGACCTTGAAGTTAATGTTCAAGGTCAACATGTAAACATTCTGAAATTGTGTTCAACCAACAAACACATATAATTTAAACAAGTCGCCTAAGTTGTTCAAAAATCAATAGATCCACAGAACGCTTTATTCAGCCAAAAATAACATTTCTAACGACATGAGAAAAATTACAACACCTTAATTTGAACGTGAGTTATGACAAAAATACTTTGTTGTAGTCTATCCCATAATTAGACTACAGTAAGCAGACGCTGTAGCAATAAAGATGTAGTAATTGTGACCATATCGTTAGAAGGGTTATTTCCTAAAAAATAACACATTATACACAATTTTAATTTGTGGACAATTTGGGCACTTTTTTTAATATATCTGTTTCGTTGGCTGACCATAATTTTCCATATTATTTACATTTTAACAAATGTAAGTCTGAGACGATTCCCATATGGTGTAACATTGTGTTTGAGGCATAGTTCTTCAGCCACTTACTGCAGTAGGAGTTTTTCAAACATATGTTCTAAACACATCTTTAACTTTTAAGTTTATTCCATGTAGTGTGTGTACATGGCCAACATGGCCGAATTCTGCTAATACATTACTAAACGCAACCATGGCTTTTTAGAGGATTTCCTATGGCAATTTGGTGTACATTGTGTTTGAGGCATGGACATTTCCGCAGTTGCTGTTGTCTTAGTTATGTCAATACCCGTTTTTCTATTTCAAAGGTTGTCCTACTGCTGTGAGTCTTGATCAGAGTAGTTTTGAAGAACAGCTTTCAATGTATCATACAACAAGTGTTAAAGCATCTGTCATTTTCAGGAAAATATCTTTTGGTTTCCAAAACATTGGGAATGTTCCACGCTGACGACTGCTGATTAATTTGGCAACAGGTACTCATCTGTCAGTGGAGTAAAGAAACAAGAAGCTGACTTCCAAATGGGATCATACCTACATGGACCTTGAATGGGGTAGGTGAGGGGAGTCATGATTCGGTGAGAATCTTGGCGGATAGGTTTTTGAACCTTTTGAGGTCATAATTCTCCAGCCTCCACCATGGCCATAAAATAACGATTGGCCTCAAACGATATGCAGTTCAGTAACACTCTGCTTTTTTTTCCCATTTCGATATTGATTAAATGTCATTGCTAAAGCATGCAGTATCTGGTTAAACCGTTGGGCAGGTGGGCTTTTGCAAGAATGTTTTTGCCACCCCCATGCCCACAGCAGGCAATTGAAAAACTTTCTGTTTCCACACTTGGCAATTATAAAGCTAACAAGCATAGAAGCGTTGCCTGTTTTGGCCTTAACCAATTATGAGTTTCAGTGGGAAGAGTTCACATCATCTGCAAGTTGTATCCCGTCTGTTAGGCACCTGTTAAAGCTGCTTCTAGGGACAGTGCAGCCTACTTGAATTTATTTGATTTTTCTGAAGATGTGACGCTCGAAACACAAAGTGATTGTAGACTGTATTAAGCTTTGGATAAATGTTGGATTTTACATTTTTTTATTCAGCAGTTATGTTTTGTATGATTTATTTTCAGATATATCTAATACATTAAAATTTTGTTATTCTGCTAAGCATATGTAGACATATGTTTAAATATTTAAAAATATTTAGACATATGTGTAATTTATTTAGACGTATATAATTTAAACAATAAACATACCTACAATTCTGCCATCTAAAGAGATGTAAAAATGATTAAACATATGTCTGAAGGAATTACACATACACTCTGACGACATTATGCATGGACAGC
>JAHWFP010243221.1:0-14637 GCA_023313725.1 Lithobius niger
ATGCAGTAATTAAATTGTTATATCGGACATACGTACCGTATTCTTACCGCAATTCTTGTGTTTAGTTATTGTGTAAGTGATCCAAAAGTCAAACATGGATGTCAAAATGGATGTCAAAGTGGATGTAATTGCCCTTTAACACAACAAACAAGCCACTTGCCGTCTTGATTATTGAATAAAAATGTGGTACGTCCTTGTGCACTGACGATCAAGCTGAAGAGGTTAACGATTTTACTGCCACACGATGGCGCCCCAGTATTTTCTTTATATTCTACTGTGGCGCCATCTACTGGTAGTACTATCGTTAATCTTTACAGATTGTTCCCAGGTGCACGTAGACGTACCAAATTTTCACGCAATAATTAAGGAGGCAAGCGGCTTGTTTGTTATGTTAAAAGACATCTCTTTGTGCATTCCTTTAATTGCTGCGAACAAGCGCTAGAGAGAACTAGAAAGCGCTGGATGGCGCTAGATGCTGCAAACTTTCGTTTGGTAGCAACCCGCCTGTAACGTTTTAATTCTTCGGGCTTGGGACTACAGCTTTTCCTGAGTATACATCATCGTGAATAATTTCCTTGTACGTTTTTATTCAGTTCCGTTCTAAACATTTACCTTATTTCCTACTTGACTGCACTAATTATGATTTTTAGGAGTAAGGCGCGTTTACACGGCGACTCGCCTTTGCATATTCGTAGCTAGAACGCAATCGCGATGGCAAAGGTGACATTGTCATGGTAACAACGCTAAATGGATTAGCTAAATCCGACATCGTTTGAGTAAATACTTGCAGTCTTATAATCCGTGCCAATAATATAAAGAATTCCTCATGACGAAACAATTTTCCCAAACGCTTTTGAACTCACGTTATTTGCTGTTTTCGTTGCGAGGCGGAAGACATAAAACCGCCGCCATGTTGGAATTTGAGGTGATTTCTAGCTTCTAGCTGCGAGAATGCAAAAGCGAGTGGTTGCGTAAACGTGCCCTTATACAAATACGGATGTAAGCCTATTTACGTTACCTTTGTCAGACTGCCTGAGTTGGGAATTGAACCCACGACCTTTGAAACCAATTGCCGAGATCCTACCGCTATACTGCCACAGTAGTATCTCGGTATTTGCTTTCAGAGGTCATGGGTTCAATTCCTCGCTCAATCAGTCGGACATTTAAGTCCAAAAGGCAACGTAAACATTCTTACATCCGTATCTATTTAAACCTTTTCGCTTTCCGTCATGTTTAATTTTAGGAGTTATGAAATGTTTGTCTTTTTTTAAAAATTTATTTCTTGGTGCCTAGCTGTGCAGATGAACCGGCTTAGTTTTGAAATTGCTAGATGTTTTTGAAGGAGAAACAAGTATAGTAAAGGGAGGGACAAACCAGTCCGGGAAACCTTCGATTATGGAAGAGGGCCAAGAAAATGTTCAGAATAGTACAGAATAGATCCTATAGCTGTTAAAGAGCTTGGGAGTCTCTCAGACTACCCTGCTCGGTGACTGGCACTATCCCATGCTCCCCCTTCCATTCATCGACCTTATCATTTTCTCCAGGCAAATAGGCTGAGCTCTGCCACAGCTCAGCCGAAATTCTTAACTTTAAAAATCAATTCTTACGAATTGATCCACTTTTTTGATGATTTACATCACTACAACCCTGACGTACAGACACAAATAAACGGACAAATACATTCAAACTTTCAACTGGAATAATGAATTGGAAGATGATTTATTTGCCGAGCTGGTTGCAGCATTCTTTCAAGAATACCAGGCATTGAATGCTCTTGCCAGTTCGGATACTGAAGCATCTTCCATTTCCGCTTTGTTGCTATCTGTCTTATTGCTAGTCCCTGCTTAACATCCGTATTGCCGAAGTGATTCAAACGTATCTCAGAATTTATCTGAGGTTTACCATGAATCTTCAGTCATTTTTTTTTATCAACTTACCCATTGTATATGTGCACTCGTAACGTGTACACGAACACAGAAAAGAAAATTGGTTTCTGCCCTGTCTTTTACCCATAATCCATTATGAACTGGGAGCGCGGTAGAGATGGCGTAGGCTCAACTTTTCCGCGTGAGCCGCGCAGAAAATCGACTGTTTGTGCCCTCTGCCTATTACCAAACTGGTTATTCAATAGAGGATTTGTTCATAGCTTAAGTTGGTTGGCCATTTTCTCCCACTTTTATGAGTGAAATAAGTACAGATGCAAACCTATTTGCGTTACCTTTTGGACTTATATGTCAGACTACCTGAGCGGAAAATCGAACCACGACCTTTGAAACCAATGGCCGAGGTCCTACCGCTGAGCCATACTGGCACGGCCAAAAGAAACGTCCATTTAACACGTGCATGTATACATATGCGTGAACGTGGATACACCATACCAGGGCTGTTTTCTTTTCTTCTTCTGCTTGTACGCGTGTCAAGACACGCTTGTACAGTAAGTAGTACATGGACATAGAGTTAGGTGAACTGGCCAACTTAGAACTTACAAGACGATTTTGAACGAGCAGAGGAAGGCAATATCCAGTATCGCATCAGCAATTCGATAATCAACCCAGTGCCGACAGTTGTTCCCTGATTTATTCCCATGGCTGCTGAATGAACATGGCAGACTGACCGCTGCCAAAACGTCACAGCCAAAACCAAATATATACTACTACCAAAACGAAACATACATATATTTTCTTTCACATCAACGGACGATTTTTTGAGCATGTTGCGAAGTAGAAGTTCAAAAAATGTCAGGTTCCTCACTCACCTCGCGAACGTGGTGAGGGGTCTCTGGGGACCTCGAACAACATGAACAGGGTAACCAGTGGTCAGAGTGTTGGGCTGCCAGTTAGGTGAACGCCAGTCGAAACCCGCAACCGACTAATGGAACTTAACCAAAAAAAAAAAACAAGTGTCGTTGTTGATACGAAGACATTTTAAATGCAGACGAAGATTTTTTTTACGGCTGTGAATGACCTGGATGTTAAAAATCAAACTGCAGCATGTAACTGGGTCATAATTTTAAACCAAAAGACAAAACGAAAAACAGAAACGTATTCCACAGTCGTCAGGTATGGTACGTTGAAACGAACAAAACTCGAAATTGGTCTCCTCTTTACAAATATTCTCTTGCGTAAATAAAGAAACAACGTGTACGGAGTGCATCAGGCACCTCTGCGTGATGCTACCGTGTTCTAATAGTCCTTAAATATACGAAGGAGAATTTCATAAAATGAAAACTAAGCACCTTCAATAAACAGACCCTCATGCTCAATCCCTCAAAAGAAAAAGAACCCATGAAGTTTTGTTGTAAAAAGTAGGGATGTCCGAGCTAAATTAGCTGCCACCAATGTTGGCAGCTAATTAACTGAAGCTTAACTGACAACCGGCTAATAGGATTAACTTTGGCGACCTTTCAGTTGTTGAATGATACCACAGCCTTCAAAGGCAGACCTTTTCCGAAACTTGGCGGCTTCTCTTATACCAGTTTTGGTTTTGGGTGGATATACAACTTTCGTAGGACAGTGGAGGTATAAAAGGTCACACAGTCTTATCTTCCTCTTATAACCCCTATAGGCGACAATTAAAATACAAATCCAAGCAATAAAATCAGGTGGCTTACTGAACTACATTATGATAGTGTATGATTTGCTTTGATGGCTTTTTCCAATTTTACCCCTAGCAATCAGTGATGCAGTGGCTTTAGCGAGGGTCCATAGTTGCTCATCCATTAACAATGTGGGAAAATTGTTTTGAGCACAGATGGCATATTTCCCAGAGTTTGTAAATTAGAAATAATTACAATTTTTGCTTCCCAAACGCCATCACCTACCACCCCCCCCCTCAAAATAATATTTCAAGATTTGGTAAAATTTGGGGGTACCAGTGCCTTTGCAGTTCTACAGCTGTTTACTTCTCCACTTCACAATTTTTGAGCCTGCTTTTCGATAACCACAATACCTCGATTGAGCAGCTTCGATTACCGTAGGTATTTAGCGTGTGTTATGTTGTAATTCGGCTTTGTCAGAAGTAGCCTACATAACGAACACGAAGTGCAGGATTTTCTGAAGCCATGTTAACTAGCCTATGACCGAATCATATGAAAAGTCGTTTTACCTTGGACGCATAACGCAATGAAAGTAAAGATTCAAACAAAGCTTAAACTCAACCGGTACTGGATCAGCCTGATGATCTGTGTGCCATCGAATTCATCTATTGAGTCATCTCGTATAATTGCACTCGTTCTACACTTCTATTTTGCACACCACCGTATCTTCTTAAATGGCGGAAAAATAGACCTTTGTAATTGCAAGGTACACTGTATTCTGTAGGCCTATCTCTTCCAGTGCTTGGAGTAATAATGCTTTGAATGACCGTATATTACCGTTAGGATATCATCATCAGCCAGTTTGTTTATTTTCGTACAAATCCAGTTTCATTGTGCATATTTTTTTTTACTCATACATCAACTACAGGACTCAGAAACTCTCCTCCCATAACAACTGCCAGCGCACACAGGTGGCCGTGGTGTATAGAGGTGGCAGTGGCTCAATTAAAGGTTTAGTTCTACTTCAGTCGAAAAAAACAGACCACGTCAGTTGCAAGGTACACTGTATTCTGTGGGCCTAACTGTTTCTCGGTGTTTCGCCGTAACAATGCTTTGAATGACTCTACATTACCATGAGAATATCATCAGCCAGTTTGCTTATTTTAATAAAATTCCAGCTTCATCGCGCGTATTTTATTAATCAACCATTAACTGAAGAATTCAGACTACCTCGTCCCTTATTCATTACTACCTCTACATAGAGGTGTCAGTGCATGAGAAGTTGCAAAGCCTCCAACAAAAAGTTGGACAAACAGACATCGGAAAAACGGAGGTAGAAGAACCTATGAATAACAACGGGTAAATAGCAGAAAAAAAGAGGGTCCGATTTTTTTTTCGGGAAATACAGTTCCAGTTGGAAATATCAGTCTCAAACCATCCCCTTTCCCGCGACATTTTGTTTTATAGCCAGCCGACCCAGGTTATTTCATTCAAGAAGTAACCTACGCAGTGCAGCACTTTCTCGAGGCACATGTAGCCTCATACACGAACCTGTTCATTTAGGAAATTTAATTATTTAAAAGACTGCTAACAAACACTATCAACACACACTACCCTTATTGTAGAGTAAGAGACGTTATAACAAAATGTCTTTTTTTCCCTGATCATTCTCCTTGGGAAAGGGGCATTAGGGTAATAGCGAAATAGGGGAATAGCGCTAGGTTAATCAATCTGCGTTAATTAGGTATTAACTGTTAAGTTGTAAAAGGCATTTGTTGTTGCATGCTTGAGTTGCTTTCGGTGGGCAGTACTGTTGTAGTTATAACTGGAGGTTGGAAGTCCTTCAAGGCATTAGGGCTGCGTCAGGAAGATGACTGGGTGCAGTTAACTCTCGCAAAAACCCTTCGACTTTTAGGTTGGAGGAAGCTGTGGAAAGATTCCTTACTAGAATCCCCCTCTAACGTTTTAACCAGTAAAGGTTGTAAATCTGCCTACCTGAAGTTGTATGCATGTGTCCGAGGTCCTTATTTCATCATACTGTTTCAACGTCCTTTTTTTTTTTTCTCTCTCTAATTTACAGGTTTCACCGCAAACTGAAAATGTTCCGAAAGCAAGCATTAAAAACATTCAGAGGAGACCGAACGAACACTGGATGGATATTGCGTCGCGAACTATTTTTCCTGTGGCTTTTGTAATATTTAACGTGATCTACTGGAGCGTTTGTATTTTTGTTCTTGGCAAGCATACAACTAGAACCCCTTAAAATTCTAATTGAATCAGTGAATCAGTATAGTTTTACCACAGTCAACAAATTTACTTAGGTTTGGAACTACTATTCTTTCAATCTGTTAATTCATGCTTGCTTCAGTGTTTCTCATGTTGGCCTTTTGGCACAGGGGTGTCAGTCTGAAAAAAATCTGTGATACTTTCACGTCAAATGCTGCTAGATAAGTAAAACTCTTGTATAATTACGTACAAAATTTATACGTAACTTCTGTAAAATAATGACGTTTGGTGCTGACAAGTAACAATGAACCCACAATTTGGAGTTAAGAAAATGTTGGTGTTATTTTATTTGGAAATTTTGCATTATTGGAAAGCGTAGCCTGCTATGTTTAAACAAAGAAAATGAGAAATGTGATTGACAGCGTAAAATTGCTTAGAGTTCGGTTCCTAATTCAGATAGATTTTACATTATGTTAAGCTAATTATAGAGTTAGAAAGGATGAAAATTTCTATCGACTTTCAAGTGGAACAGAATGACTCGCTATTAGACCCTTTAACGGCTATTACATTTTTTCAATCTGTTCAGTGCTCAATGGAACTACTGTTATCAGATCGTATTTGTTAATTGATGAATATTTTATTCATTTCATTTAATAAGGGTTCTATTCTAACTTAAATGCACAGCAAGTGAACTGGGTGATTAGTGGCATTTTAAAGGGATGTGTTACTGAGGTATCCATCAGTAACGGCTCTACGAAGTTCATAAGGTAATTATCAGATGAAGCTATCCTTTATTTAATATGGAGCAGACTAACATGCTGTGATCCATTTATTAGACAGTTGTACTCGTCCTCGTGATGTGTTCGACGCTCAGTGTCAAGTCAAACTGTGAACTCGGAGATATCTTTGTTCACTCTATTTTTGTATCTTCATTGTGAATGTCTGCTACGTAAAACGCCAGAAATCCCTCATTTGTGGATGGGTCCTTACCTGTAGCCGGTTTCTAATAGCAGTCTGGTGTTATCCCGAATTAGTAGTAGCCGGTCTCTAAGTGTAGCTCGGGGTCTCTAAAAATACCTTGATTTTGAAAAAAAATCGTATTTATCAAGGGCTACCGCCATGTTTAGTTTTATGAAAGTGTAATGGTAAGCATTCATGTGATATTATTTTCCTTTTTTAATGTGAACGTTTAATGGCACACGTTTTAATAATAATAATAATAAAACATTTGGTGCTTTAGCACACAGGCCTGAAATGGACCGGGGTCACTAATACTCAGCCTAAGGTTGTTAAGCAACCAAAAATAAAAACAAGATGTACTAACAAGCAACAGAGTAGTAAAGTTAAAACTAACAGAACAATGTTATGGGGTCAGTTAAAAAAAGATAAAATAAATAAAATATAGAAACATGGCAACAATATTAGTAAAATGAGCCAGTATGACACTAACAAAAGTTAAAACACTGAAATAAACTACATAAAATCAGACAGGTACTTAGACAAATCTACAGTCCGCAATTTCGTTTTGAAAGAAAGTAACGAGGTTGCTGTCACCAACTCGCCAGGTAGATCATTCCACACCTTGACAACCCTGTTAGTAAAAAGCAAAGTGCTTCCGGCAGTCAGTGTGGAACGCTCCAGCAACAAGTGTTAGAGAATGACCACGTGTACGTTTATTAGCACGGATCTCGAAATATCTGCAGAAGTCAACATCTACCAGACCATGCAGTAATGAATACGTAAGGTACAATTTTGCAAGGAGCTTACTGTGCACCACTGTCTCACATGCATTGATACTGTAAATTTGCTTTCTAAATCTTGTAGAAGCCGGTATCTAAGTTACAGCCGGTCTCTAATTGTAGCCTGGTCAAAATCGCTTGATTTTTAGCCAATAGCTCGGGCTACAGAGGATTTAAGGTATGTTAACAAGTCTGCTGTCAGGTTGATATTCTCATAGTCTCGTTGCCGAACGACCTTCACTGAGTGGACGTAACCTCCTTCAACCGAGTTGGCTATTTTCCTCACCGACTTATTAGGAAACGATTGTTATTTTGTTTACGAGCTATGCATAAATAGGGAGAATTTTTCTTTACACTCCATTCATTGATGCGATACTCGCATGGATATGTTAATTTCTATTGCGCTACCAGTTCTCAATTTTAGCCTATACTCTTGATCCATCATTTAATGCCCATTTATCATCTTTCATCACTATAGCTGGCAATTTGTAATGCTTGCAACTTAGTGCTGAAAGTATATACGTATTGCACTCACAATTAAAACTGTCACTGAATAAGTAGCCAGGCCAGGACAACGGAGATGAGGTGACACCCGTCTAATTCGGGCCCCTAATGTGACGTTGACATTCAACGCCATTACAGTCGGGAAATAGCAGATTTCATTGCAGTTTGAGTATTAATTGCAAAGTGGTCCATTCCAATCTCTTGTTACCTAAATCACTTAAATTTAGAACCTTAGAACCTTAGAACCTTGTCATAACCTTCTTCAGGACTTACGTTTGATATTTTATTTTGTGCCATCACGACAATGTGCCTTGTTAGAGGGACTGGTGTATTATTATTAAGATTTCCATTGCATAGCCATTTCCTTTCTTTCATTTTGCTTCTATCTGATGTATTACCATATTTTTACGAACTGATGGTTATTAATATTTTTAAGTCTTTTTTAAGTCTCGGTTCTTAATAAAAACTGCTGAATCTGTATACAGCCAGCCCTTCTTGCCTTAAATGATTGAATTAATGTCAGCATTTCCACAGTATGTCTCAACTGATGTATAAGCGAGATATTCCGTTAAATCAAAAGATTACGCCATGCCCCATGGCTGTTTTGCTGTGACGTGCATATCACGTGATTGGGCTAGTCCAATCAGACGGCCAAACAGCCGTTGTTCTCGTTCGTCATTGTCTAACTCATGGTGACGTCATGGCAAACAGCCATTGCGCATGGTTTAGTAAGCTTCAGTCTCAGTGATAGCTTAAAGGGACGTACAAACACGTCATAATTGCATTGAGAACTAAAGTTACTATCTGTGGCCTATTATAGGCCTATCATATCCATCGTTGAACGATTACTCCAATTTGCGGAGATGAACGACATACAGCTGTTGCCATTTCAATTAGTGCAGGCGTTGCAACGCTATAAAAACAACCAATTGCACACTTTGCTGCGTTGCAGTGACTTCTGAGAATAGGGAATACGCTTTTCAGCCTAAAAGTAGGACGTTCTACGTGCTAGTTCTGACTAGTAAACATACTTTGGAAATCTTACACGCACTTAAAATAGCCTTGCTTTGCCTGTTTAGACTGGTGTATATAGGTAAATCAAACAACATGAATAAGTTTACACGATGTCAAAAGTGTTCGTGTTAATTTAGACTGTTTTTAGGCAAGACAGACTTTGGTCTGACTGTCAAAATCCATTTATATTTTTTTTATTAAAGCTTCGTCGACAGTATACTGACAAAGCCTTTTCAACATAACACTCCTTACAGCTTTAAACGTGGACACCCAACGCTTAAAAAAAAAGGGAATAGCCTTCAACTGCGACGTTGTGATGACGGATTATGAAATGATTGTGACACTGAAATTACAAGGGTGCAGTGGCTAATGCGTCGTTATGTGACATAGTCACTCACCAAACGTTCGCGAGGAAGTCATGTACGTTGTTAGGTTGAGCGCCACAATAAGATTAAGATTAACTTAACAACTGAGAAGCCGAGCCAGAGTTCCTAAAATTGCTCAATCACATGTGGCCACATAAATCACGGCTGTAAGAAAATAGCTATTTTTTTTATGGAAAATGCTGAGATGGCTTGCCCTGTTTTATGTCGATTCGAGTGAGTTAAAGTTAGTTAATGCAGGGTGGTGACGTCACGCTAACACATCCCAATGCTAAAAGTGTAGTCGTTATATACGGTTACGTAACCGGGTATTTACGTATAACAGGACGCAATGCGAGCCAACACTCAGGACGTAGTGGGCCTTGCAGTTTACACAGAGCTGCTTGTGCACCTTGCCAACTTCAGCCCAACAGCTGGAACTTGGTCGGGCGCCAACAGCCGGGTAGTGAACCGTCCTATTGTTCAATCTAGTTAGGACCGGTCTGCACCTGTTAGTCGGTCATGTGACGTAATGCCTCAGGCGACTTCTATTGTTCTGCCCCCCCCCCCCCCCTCTATATATCGAGGGCTGAACAACGTTTGCCGCTTGGTGCTGGGGGAGCAACTTGAAAGGTTACTCTCCTGACCTGTTGCTAGGACTGAACAAGGCTTCTAAACCGGGTTCAGTGCCTAAATATGTGATACTTTGTGCTTAGAATCCTAGCTAAGCAGTAAGGAGTGGATTGGTAATTGAGTTGTACTTGAAAACCTCTCGTCCACTCCCTAAGTAGTTACAGTTAATCTGAAAACCCACACACGTCACCAAGGGTTAATTTTGATAACCCGCTCTTTTTCGATAATCTAACATTTTTGTGAGGTTTACACAACCCCTAATCCACCATAACCAACTTTTCATATTTAACAACACAAGTTCAGACAGTATAACCAACTGCAAAACTAGCGTTAACAGGGGGATTTGGGACTGGCGACATTTTTCACGATACCAACGCGAAAAAAAATGTCGCAAGCTAAGCCAACCCGAAAGTTTTTGCACCGACGATACGAAAACTAGGCTACTGACACTTTGAAATACACCTAAAAACATACGGGACTCAAGCGAATGGCGCATTTTAAACTCTCATCTTATTTAAACTATTAAAGTAGGAAAAGACAGTTTTGCCTTAAACACAAACATCGGTAACGGAACGTTTCACAAATAAACTTTAGAAACAAAAATCTTAAAAAACTCAAATAAGTGAGTAAGTTAGTTTGACGTCACACCTTACCATTAAAACACATATCAGTGACTACTCGGCAGTTACCGTCGATAATAGCTCATTTGCTCGAAACGGCACAGTCCAATTCTCAGGGGATAGGTGGGAATCACACTCATGCTTCGCACTCGTTAGGTTCCCTCCCACCCCCTCGAATTGAGCTGAGCCGTTGTCGCAAAAGCGCAATTATCAACGGTATCTGTCGAGTAGTCACAGATATCTATTACTTAGCTGAATGGCGGCATTTTCTGCTTTGAGCAGGGGTGCCCAGGAGGAAGGGGGATTCATGATAGTAACGGCTTCTCATTCCACTGGGATGGGGCGTTGGGGGGACCCTAGATGCAAGTAGGCTATAGGTAAAAACCATAAACGGACAATGACAGCATCATGAAACAACATTCCTGCTTCGTCCCCACGTTTCTTTTCATTCCCCCACGCAAACCAACGTTGTAATTTTCATTGCATGTCACACGTCAGGGTGGATAAAAATAAAATGCTTTTTAAAAATTACAAATCGTAATAATGCGGCAAAGTTGGTTCTTCGACCTCCAACTCACTATCCCAGAAGAAAAAATTCTAACAAATTGTTTAGAGGTGCCCACCTGGGCCTAAAGTTTAAACATTGTAAGTCAATGGGGAAAATCTCTAACTCCGCAAAAAAATGATTTTTATCTAGTTTAAAATACAACTTTTTACATTACTCATTTTTTATTCTCAGACACCACTAAATGAGGTGAAAATCAGAAACAATTTTTTTTCCCCGGAAAACAATATGAATTATCGGCCATCAAAATAGGAAAAAACAACTATTTTTTGCCAATTTTATGCTGTAAATGATTTACAGGGCAAAATTGGCAAAAAAATAGTTGTTTTTTCCCTATTTTGATGGCCGATAATTTATTAAAATACAGTTTAGGGACAAAATATCTTTTTTATTTAATTCTGGCTTCTTTCAGTGCTCTCTCAGAGAACGACATGAGATAATGTAAAAAGCTGTATTTTAAAATAGTCAACTATAATTGTTTTTTCAGAATTAGCAATTTTTCTCACTGACTTATAATGTTAAATTTTAAGTGGACACCTCTAAAATCGCACTATTACGATTAGAAATTAAAAAAAAAAACATTTTTTTGATCCACCCTGTCTCACGTTCCTCCCCTACAGTCAGGCCGGGTTTACGCAACGAACCGCCTTTGCATTCTCGCAGCTAGAAGCTAAAAATCATCTTAAATATCAAGATGGCGACGGTTTTAGCACTGCCGGTGGCAAAGAAAACAGTCAATAATGTGAGCTCAGAAGCGGCTAGGGAAAAGGGTCTTAAGGATAAATTCTTTATATTATTGTCTTGGATTATTAGACTGCAAGAATTTACTCAAACGATGTTTAATTTAGCTAATCCAGCATTGCGTTGTTGCCAAGGAAACGATGCGTTGCCATCGCGATTAAATTTATGCGGCAATTCGTTGGCGTAAACGCGCCCTGTCAAAAGCCAAACTAAAACGTATACGGCGGTGTCGTGGCATCCTCCATACGGCAAAGTTTATGTTGTGGGGATCTTGGCGTGAAATTAGAATTTTCTTTCGTAAAAGGCGGGGAGGCGGGTAAGTATTTGGTTGGAACCCAGGGAACTGATCATATCGACTTTTTGGGAGATGTGTACCTCAAGCAGAATTGAGATATACGTAAACCTTCCGATGATGTTCAAACCTGGCTAGGCCTACTGCTTTGATAAACGATAAGAGATACAATTATTGTTAACGAATGTGAGTTAAATCTTTGTTGCCCAATCTGTCATGTTATCAGATGACACATGAATAGGTTAAATTACAAAAAGGGTTTGTATATTTGAATTTTCACTTTACTTGTTAAAAGGTACACGGATACAATTGACATATACACGGATATCAATTGAAATAAGCAAATGTATACAATTGAGAGAATTGCATCTGTTTAAGTGCTTTTGTGCTTTACCAGTCAAATTATTGTTAAAGCACAACAGAACTTAAACTGTTGTAATTTTCTCAGTTGTGCATTTGCTTATTTCAATTAAAAATCATCAATTTTTATCCGTGTATATATACTGTTGAACAAGTAAAGGAAAACCTCAATCAAATAACCCTTTTTTTTACGGCACACTTGACGTTTTTGTGTGTAATCCGTATTCGTTTTTCATGCTTATTCAGTAATGTCGACTAAAAACTGGAAAAACTAGAATTAATATTACTTTAAATGTGCTGGAGTAGTGATGACTTCCTATAAATACTCGGCTATCGCTAAACACGAATGGGTTAAATAACTAACAGGTAATGAACACTGATAATTGACAACCTTTCGGTCGTTTGTGCGCTTTGTTTTTCCGTCACATATGTGCCAGCTCAAATCAGGCCGAGAGCAAGATTATTTATTACCTTAAAAATTGTTTCCTATATTATGCTTCATATTTTTATCCATGCTTTTCCATTGTTGTTACTCTTTGGTAAGTTGTTTTGGAGTCGACTATACCTTTTGTAATACTGCAAATTCGCATTAAAACCTTTTCTTTGACGATGTCTACGACTGAATGATTTTCTAATAGAAATGCACCGTGGGGCGGTATTCACCACCAGATCACGGTAGACAATTAATATTAGGGCGCGTTTATGCAAGGACAGTTTTCTCGCTCACTAGCTTTTACTTGGTCAATACTAAATCTGCTGGCTGCTTCTCGCCATCGTTTGTAGGAGAATGCGGCTTTCAAGTTGTCTATACGTAGTAACCATGGCAACAACGCGGAACCAAATTTTCTCCTCGTGCCTCGCGACACGACGTACGATGCTTGCAACATGACAGCGTCGATTTATGACAACTATAGAAAACAATTTTTACTGCAGTCCTCGACGACGGACAGATTCCTGAATACCGGCATTCGAAGTTTGTCTTCGAATCGATAACTCCGAAATGGACCCCATGTTGGATTTTGAATTCTCGCTGCGAGTAGCTATTTATTCTACCGTCGTTTGATCACTGCTAGAAGCTGTTTTTTTCAGAGAATGGCAAATTTTGGAAATAGCGTGCAATGGCAACAATGTTGTAGCAATGATTAAAATGACTGTTGCACTTTGTTCTTTGTCCGTGTTGTATTTATAATACATTTAATTTGTTGTCTATTACCGCTATCATTTAATAGAAACGCGGAAATTAATCGTAAATAAATAACGGTTGCCTAGCAAATAGCTTTTGGCGAGTGAGAAGGTCTCGTTGCGTAAACGAGCCCTCATTGCTAGAACTCGAAAGGATGGTAGAACCAGCTAAGGTTTTGGCTATCAAATAGCAATACGAGGGCAAAAATGACTGGCAACTAATTTTTGATCCAAAGCGCGATCATTCAAGTCCAACTGACACACCCAGCACAATACCGTGAGGGCCCGTATACGCAAGGTCTCGCCTTTGCATTCTCGCAGCTAGAAGCTAGAAATTATCTGAAATTCTAACATGGCTGTTGTTTTAGCTCTGCCAGCTTGCAACGAAACGAGTTCATAATTCGAATTTAGAAGCTATTGGGAAAATTGTTCCGTCAAAAGGAATTCTCTACCTTACTGTCACGAATTATGGGACTGCAAGCATTTGCATAAACTATGTCGCATTTAGATAATTCAGTAAGCGTTGTTACCATGTAAACGACACCTTTGCCATCGCGATTAAATTTCAGCTGCGAGAATACAAAGGCGAGTCGCTGCGTAAACGCCACCTAACTCCAACTGGAATGAACGCGGAAGGAGAAAGTTGGTTGCAGCAATTTTGGCTCTGATATCATTACTTTAAGTTGCTAAAACTTGGCTGGTTCTTTCACCGTTTCCTTATCTCCTCACTGCTATCACGGATCTTACCTCTCAGTAGGCCTAACTATAACAGAAGTGCCCAACCAGCTAAATCCTTTCGCACCAAAAGAAACGAAATGGATTGTGCAAAAGCTTTGCTGTGAACAACATTAAATTAAGAGATTC
>JAHWFP010243222.1:0-10438 GCA_023313725.1 Lithobius niger
TGGGAAATTGCTTTAGTCTGTCGAGGAGAAAGCTCGTCATCCTGCGCTTATTATCCTTCAAGTCTTGTGTCTGTCAAGTCAAACACACTTTTGTCAGTCTTGTGTAGTCCCTCCCCTCTTTAATGTCACTGTCCTAGTTGTCTACAATAGTTGCATGACAGCAGAGGTGGAGGGAAAGGAATACTTTGCGAATCTGCATTGCTTCCAGTTGCTCCAAACGCCTTTTAACTTTAAGGAACGAAGACGGACGAACTGCAATTCAGCATTTATTTTTCAAACAAAGTAGGAATTTGCACAGTTAAGCACACATAAAAAAAATTACAGTGTAGCAATAAGTTTTAGTTTGTAACTGAGATCCAGTATATGAAATCAATGTGCCACTAGTTTTTGCCGTAGCTGATTCGTAGTGAAAATTTTAATAAATCTTAATTTTCTAAAACGGTTTCAAGCCTTTCGTGAAGAAAGGTCATACATAAACTCTCAGGAATGGCTCGTTGCCTGACACTCTAAACCATGCGCAATGGCTGTTTGCCGTGACGTCACCACGAGTTAGCCAATGACGGACGAGAACAACGGCTGTTTGGCCGTCTGATTGGACTAGCCCAGTCACGTGACATGGACGTCACAGCAAACAGCCATGGCGTGTGGTATAATCTCGCCAAAACAAACCTTGTTAAGGGATCACACCAAAACATTTTTGCCGTTCAAAGTCGCGATAACAAATGTCAAGCTCTTTCGCCAGGTTAATACCACCGAGTAATAGTTCAAATTATCTGAAAATTGCTTATTGTTCAATTTTCAAGTATTTCATGTAACGTTTGAAGTTGGTGGGCCAAAAAGTTTGGTGGGAAATCAAGTTTTGCTTTGGAAAGAATTAGTTTGAGGTTTTTGCATTAACGGACAAGTTTTAAATCAAGAAGGTAGACAGGGAAACCGAAAAAGTGCTTCTAGTCAGTAAAACCGCCAGCTCATTTTCTGAATTGTACACGAGTTTTGTCAAGTTAATTTGTATCATGACTTCCGCAGATGAAGATTTGGTGAAAAACTTTAAGCGCGAATTTTTAAAAAGTTTGTTTTACGTAGCGAAGCGATGGCTATCACTCCTCCCCCAACTTATGGCTGTGAAGAGTCCCACCCCCTGCAAAAAAAAATATTCTTCTTCCCCCACCACCCAACAAAATAAAATTTGCAGCGTTGATAAGTATTAAATACACGTGTTAAATGCTGCGTATGGACGTTTCCTTTTGGCCGTGTTAGTCCGCCCGCGCACTGAGCGACTTGGGCGCGCGGCCAGGTCACTGCAGCCAATGAGAATGCTTACCGTTTATGTAAAACCATAAACGTGACAGAAAGCCAATTGGGCTCGCACTAATCATTTTCATTGGATGCAGCGACCTGGCCACGCGGCCAATTCGCTCAGTGCGCGGGCGGCCTTAGTTACGCTCAGCGGTAGAACCTTGGCCTTTGCTTTCAAAGGTCATAGGTTCTATTCCCCGCTCAGACATTCTAACAAGTAAGTTCAAAAGGCAACGTACTTCGAATTTGCCCCCCCCCCCTACCCCCCGAAGCCAGAGAAAACTTGATTTTAGCGATCATTAAGGGAGTCATTTCTAGCATTTAAAGACTAAAAATAAACCCAAAAGTATTTGTTTTTGGAAATAATCTCCCCCCCCCCCCACCCCCCACGTGGTCACTGCTGGTTTTGTACACCTGTGTTTGACATTTCTGATTTAACTTTTCGCCTTTTAAATCGTGAGGACAAGGGCTTTAAAGTTTTGACGCGGTCTCAGCCGTATCCATAGCGCCAACAGAAGAAGTACCAACAAATATATAACAGCCAATACAATTTTCACTTTCGCCAACTCCACAGTTTTCACGAAATTAATTGGTATCAACTTCAAACGACAAAATACTTGGCGGGAATCCGTAACAAGCTTTGCTTTTTGTACAGATATGGTTGACGTTTTTAATCACACAAAAAAAACTTACTGCAAATCCCTCCCCAGTTCAAAACGCACAACCAAAATTGTTCAAGCTTCCTCTAAAACTTGCGCATATTCGACAACACTTGTACTGGTTTTCATGCGACAGTCTAAGAGACTTGCACTATTATATTGTCCACACTCCAGCACTCCACTACTCCAACGAACTTTCTTGCTGAAGAGATTTGAATTCCAACCACAGCTGGCCTTGGTTCAGGTCTCAGTGCTGCTTGCTGACTCAAGGCCAGCTGTGGTTGGAAGGGAATTCAAATGTCTACAGAAAGAAAGTTCGTTGACGCAGTGGCGTGCTGGAGTGCGGACAACATACGGTGCAAGTCTCTTAGACCGTTGCCTGAGGAGGACAACCAGTAGAAGTGTTGTCGAAAATTCGCAAATTTTAGTAGAAGCTTGAACAATTTTGGTTGTGCGTTTTGAACTCATGGGAATATTGGATTTGCAGTAATTTAATTGTGATTATGAGCATCAACCAAAGACAAACAGCCGATCCATCGGTTTTTCAAATTGATGTTTCTCTTCTAACTATTGATTGACGCCTTTTAAATCACGGTGTTTAATTGATAAGCGAATAGCAGAAAGACTACTAGCAAATAATAAAGCCAACTCAGTTTACAATTTTGCCATCTGCACGATTTTTCAAAGGACAAAAAGTTGGCGGGAATACGTAACAGATTTCGTTGGTGGTTTTGTGGTTGTTTTGTACAGATTTGGCTGATGTTGCTGTTTTGACTACATGAAATGCCTTTTAAATCACGGCGGTGATAATGCTGACTCAGTTTTGCGTTGTGCCAGTTACGCAAAATTTCGTGAAGTTGTGGGGGACGAAGGGTTACAAAGGCTTCCTTCTTCCACTGCCCCCCCCCCCCCTCCCTCTTTCCCCGCTTAGTCGGTCCGGTCATGGTTTTGACACACAAATATTCGCAACATTGGCTGCAAATATTTCGGACCGGCATTCTGCTACCAGTGTTTTTATTTTTTCAACTTTGCTGCCATACCGGCGATAAACAGATTTATAACAGAATTGTCCTCGGAAAGTCTCCCCCCCCCCCCCCCCCCTTGCAAAAAATTCCCTCAGGTATCGGAGTTTTCCGTACATTGGAGATGTTATTAAGGGCGAAAAAAAATATTTTGATAGATGACTGTCGGGAAATCTCGGGGTAGACGATACAAACATGTTTTAAAACTGCTGTGAAGCTTCCGTTCGCCCCCAACCTGAGAAGAAACGGCATCAAAAAATAAATTCTAAAAGGACAAAAAAAAAAAACAACAAGTATTCTTTTCAGTCTAGTCTTGAAAAGCCCCGTCTCACAAGCAACGAGCTTAGGAATTCATTCCCACTCTCTTTCCCATCTCAATCACACAAGAATTTCCAGTTTAAGCCCTACTGACAACATCGGCAACCTTCGCCAGTAACTGATGCATCACTGTTTACTTAAAAATTCCAAGCCATTCCTCCCATTTCTTTCTTAAATTTTATTTTTTGAATTGAAAGCTCTCTCGCAATTTCTCTCGCCGTCTCACGAGATTGCGTCCGATTGCCAACGTGTGATTGGACCGAAAGAGAGGGGGGATGGGGGTGCAGGGGGTATATAGGAAATACGGCGGTTAAGAGGAAACGTAAATTCAGTTGCAACGTGATTATCGGATTAAGTGTCGGGGCGAGAAGGCTCGGTTTCGTATTGACGACATATCTGATGAACCTGGAGTGAATAATGGATGAGCCGGCTAGCGATCACCAGGCATTTCTCCATCTCATTCGGACAGCCCTTGCCATTAGTTTGCCGTTAAACACAGGGTAAACTTGATTAAGGGTCTTCTCCGTCTCGCTTGCAACCAAACAAACCCCTCCCAAACAACAAACATTACTCGTTTGATGGACATTGCTGTTTGTCGAACCAGCGCCGAAAGGTGAGAGGTTAATCCTGATGAAGTTGTAGGAGGAAGACCTTATCGCGCGGACCACGAGAGCGCTTCCCTCCCCAACCCCTACCCCCATGCCGACAGACTGGTATACCAGAATTGGTTTACGGGTGTTTGTTTGCGAAAAGGTTGGTTACCGTTGAATGATTCACCTCGGGAAACCTCTCAGATGTCACGTTATCGGCCAAATGTAGACCTGGAGTATACGAGCTGGAAATCCTAAAACTAGCAGTTTAATCTAGGAAAATGACAGGGGAATTAATCCCGGCTATTCTCCAAGGATTTTGTGTAAAGTCGGTCGTACTCCTCGAGACGAATTAGACTGATGTCTGTGTGTCGACGTATCTAGTTACCCAGCTATAGTTAGTTCCACTTCCAATTTCTGAGGTGACCTCACAACTCTCCCTATGCTGGCTTTAACTCCCTAAAGATAGTCTCCAGTCACAAGGCCCATTCATACTGCAACAACGTCTACGAATGAGCCAAGCAACGCATCTGTCACTATCACAGTCAACCTACGCAGAGCAGAGACACAACTACGATTTTAGGACCCATGGGTCACCATACAAATGGGGCCTTTCTTTGGTGTTTTTTGTCTTTCGCATCATCATGCTGACTTTTCTGTCCGGAGAGCCCCAGACTGTGTTTGGGGGACCACAAAAAATTGGTTGTGCCCGGGGTCCCCCCCCCCCCCCCTAACCGCTCTCCCTTCCCTCAATTGCGGCCCTGAACCTTTGGCAGTGTTTCTCAGTTCATCGTTGTGGGCTGTAGTTATGCGCAAGAATTCATATTTTTCGTAAGCCGACTTAAAGGTACATTCCGCCTGCCTTAAAACAACCACGCGCAGATCGCCATCCGCCCATGTTACCATCGCACCGTTTCACGAGACTCGCGTAGTAATACAAGGACAACTAACATAGTAGCTGTCAGGAACGCAACTACTATCTCAATTGACCTTGGGCGTAGTAGACGAAAGAGAATGAACGCAAAATTGTGCTGTCACAAACCAGAAAGATTTTCGTATTTTAACATCACAACTATAATTTTTTAGGCTAGTATTTTTCATCAGCGATCTAATGGTATAAATAATTTCAATTTTTACCGCATTAGTCTTTTATATTTTTGATCTTATGGTAATCATTAGCAAACGATTAAAAAGTAGTACATGCACACACACACACAGATGAAACGTCCGTGGTTTTTGGAAGCGTGCAAAGGATCATATAAGCGCAGGATGCTATTAAATTAGTTCCCAATATTTAACAGAAAATCTCCTAGACGCCACATTAAAAAAGGGATTTTTAGTAAGAGATTGACTAACGGTAATTAAGTATAACTTTGGGGCCGTACTCGAAGTGGAGGATCGAGCAAAATGGTGTTGGGAGTAAAGTAGCCTACCTTTAAGTTACGTGCCGGCAGACCATAGGTGGCAAATTGCTGGTGGCTAAAGACAACTTCGACTATGTGCTTTATGCCTTTTATCTTTATGATCATCTCTACAGCGTGACAGTTATGAAAAATGATTCCACATTCACCACTACATTCACTACTATAGGTTATATTATTTTCGAAAAGTTCTAGTCGAACCAAGTGCTGACTTGGGTTCAAGCTCAACTCGACCCATTGTGCGAAAACTTGAATGACGGTTTCCGAGTTTTTCGTATGAAATATCACAGAATAACTATATTACGAACAAAAACGTCAAGTGTGTCGTAAAAACGTGGTTACATGATTGACGTTTGAATGTACACGGATAAAAATTTTTAATTCATAATTTTTAATTTAAATAATCAAACGTACAATTCAGAAAATTGCAGCTGCCGTTTGTTGTGCTTTACGAATTACAATAATTTCGTAAATAATTAGCAACAGCGCTTCTACAGAAGCAATTATCTAAAATGTACAGTACGTTTGATTATTGAAATTAAAAATCATCAATTTTTATCCGTGTACATTTTAGCAAGTCAAGTCAAACGTCAATCATATAACCCTTTTTTTTACGGCACACTTGACATTTTTGTTTGTAATCCATGTTCTTTTTTTGTATGCCATGCTGTAAAGTCGAATAAACCGGAAAAACTGGTATTAATGTTAATTAAAATTTGCTAGCGTGAGGACTTCATGTTAATACTCGGCTGTCGTCTAAGCTTTGCGGCTGGCGTTTGCTGACTCGCATTTTTGCCTAAGGCCGATAAAAATTATTTTCCAGGCTTTTCTTAAGTGCCGAAACCAAAAGTCAATGCGGGCGGGCGACTTTTTATTTATTTTTTTTTTGCAACCGCTCAGATTTCGATGCGGTGCCATAGCTTTTTTCCTGGGGGAGGGGGGGGGGGCATTCATCTTTTTTTTCCCGTTTTTGTGGAGCTGCCCTAAAAATGCCTAAAATAATACGAAAAACGCACATTTTGGAACCGTTTTATTTGGAGGCATGAAGCATAACCGAATTTCCAAGGTTTTATTGTGAACTGGGGGAAAAAATATCGAATAAACTAGTGTATGATAGAAAAAATGAACAATGATGATAAAAAAACATATCAGTCACAAAATCAGTTCATTTTTGTATTTTTTTGCTTATTAAACTGCAATATGTTACTTTCCTCGCGTTGTTAAAAGTAGTTAAACTAGCCCTTAAAAATGAAGAACGCTAACACAGTATTTTTTTTAACGAGCCTTATGTCAACCGAAGCAATTAATGCTTGTGCGGCTGAACCGGCTCAATTTTGAACATTACTAGATTTTTTTTTAGAGAAGAAGAAATCTGGTAAAGGGAGGTGCCAGCCCGGGGATTCGATCCGGGAAACCTCCGATCATCGGATCATCGTCAGGGCCGAATTAGCCAGAATGCATCCCATAGTCACTGAAGGAGCATGGTAGCCTCACAGGCTACCCTGGCCAGCAGTCCTGGCGGAGACTTTGCAAAGATCCCCTTTCCAGGGTTCGACCAGATCTGCAATCCTACAGCAACCAGGCTGAGATCTCTCACCGCTCAGCCATGATTCGCAGTATTAGCCTAGTTAACAAACACAGGTGGAGTTATTGCTGGATCGTCTAGGCCTGAACAGCCTATTGTTTGTCTACAGCCAACGTAGTGCTGGAAAACAGAAACAGACTGTTGTTAGCTACGAACTGGCACGTTTGATACCTAAGTAAAGTTTAAAAAAAAAAACTACACTTTCCGGAATTGGATGCGGGCAGAATTTTTTATTTTTTATTTATTTATTTAACAATAAAGAGGAGTGATCCGGCACAGAAAAACAGTAAGAAGAAGAACGACAAGAAGTGAACAGTTTTCAAATTTACGCGTGGTTCCCTACTTTTACACTTGCAGAGAGTTGCATAATTTTTGGTCTAAATTTACCTTCCGTACTACTTACCTACTATCTGGCAAAGTTTGGTCGAAAATATATAAATAAAATTTATTTGGTCATCGTGGCTGAGCGGTGAGAGAGCTCAGCCTGGTTGCTGGAGGTTTGCGGATCTGGTCGAACCATTGGAAAGGGGACCTTGGCAAAGTCTCCGCCAGGACTGCCGGCCAGGGTAGCGTGAGAGGCTACCATGCTCCTTCCGCGGCTGTGGGATGTATTCTGGCTAATACTGGACAATCTTCCGGCCCCGACGATGATCGGAGGTTTCCCGGATCGAATCCCAGGGCTGGCACCTCCCTTTACCAGATATTTCTTCTCTAAGAAAACCTGGTAATGTTCAAAATTGAGCCGGTTCAGCCATACACGCATTAATTGCTTCGGCTGACTTAGGCTCGTCAAAATTTTTATAAAAAATATAAAAAAATAAACAATTTGTAGCAGGAGCAACGGGAAGGCAAGGATCGGTGTGATCACTAAGTTACTGCCAACCCAACTAGAGAAAGTGACGTAAAAGATGTGGCTGAATGCGAGACCACTGGGGCCCGTTGTTAATAATTAACCGAGTGTTAAAAAATTCGTAAAAATTTGGTTAAATTTAATTGGCTAAGGTGACGACGGAAGGCATTCACGTTCTTCGAGGAGACAGCTGCTTCGGGGAGCGAATGCCAGGCCCCAACAACTCTCACCGAAAAGAACTGTCGTCGGCACTCCGAACGGAATTTGGAAATTTGTAATTTGAAAGAGTGACCTCCATCTAGTTCTTCCCTCTATGTTCAGATCGAAGAAAGGCAAATTGACTCGAATCAATCCACGCAAAATTTTAAAAGCCAAAATTAGATCAGACTTAAGTCGTCGCAATTCAAGTGACTCAAGTTTTAGCTGTAGAATCCGCTCACTGTAAGCAAGGTTGCGCATACCAGGCAATGATTTCGTAAACTTCCGTTGGACTGCCTCAATACGCTCAATGTTGCCCAACAGAGCTGGTGACCAAACTTGGCTGGAATACTCGAAGATCGGTCTAACAAAAACTTTGTAGGCCCAAACCTTGACTTCGCGGCTACTGTAAGAAAAACATCGGTTCACTACAGCTATGCGGCTATAGGCCACAGCTGTAATTTTTCGGCAGTGTAGACTGAATTTTAAGTCGTTGCTGAACCAAACTCTGAGGTCCTTAACCTCAGTTATAACTTGGAGAGGAAGGCTGTTTATGTTGTAAATAAAATCAGTGATTGTTCTGCCAAAGTGCATAGTTTGACACTTACTGAAGGAAAGTGGAAGCTGCCAGTCATCAGCCCAATCCGTGATGTAGGCTACCTCCAATGCAAGGGCTAAGGCATTGTCTGCATCAATTATCGCCGAATCCAGCTTCAAGACATCAGCAAATTTGGATTGGTAAGCGATGTCTTTTTTACAGGTAAGATCATTAAGAAAAAATTTCAAATAGGAGCGGTTCCAATACGGAACCCTGTGGGACACCACTAATAACATCCGACTCTGAGGAGAGTGAGTGACCCACAGAGACCCTTTGTGAACGACCACTGATGAATGCAGCGATCCAGCGGAAGAGGGAGCCATCATGAACGACCGACTCAAATGCCTTCATAAAGTCAAAGTATATGACATCGGTAGCAACGCCAATATCCATTGCGCATGTCCATCTGTCGAGGCAGCACAACAGTTGCAAAGTGGTTGACCAACCAGGCAAAAATCCAAACTGGTCATCATTTATAAGACTTTCAGAGTCGATGAAAGCCAACATTCGATCACGAACGATAAGATGCCATGACTCGACATGGCACAGAGGTGAGAGCAATAGGGCGGTATAGTTGCTCGGGTCGGCCGCATCACCCTTCTGCAAGATTGATACGACAGTTGCAGTGCTCGAAATTGGCGGAAGTACGCCTTCCTGCAGCGATAAAGGAAAAATGAAAGCCAAAGGGAAACACAGAACATCACTCAGATTTTTGTAAAAAAAAAATGCGGAACATCAGGTCCCACAGAGCGAGTTGGCCTCAGTTCATTCATGACGCGCCTAACGGATTCAGGGCTAAAGTTGATAGCAAAAGTAGAACTAAAGCATGGAGTATGGCTCTCAACCTGAAATGGTAAAGAGTAACAATCCTCGTATCCAAGTTAATCGCACCTAATAATACTTTGGGCGTTAAATGAAAACTTGAAGATTGCTACTACCAGTAGCAATGTTCTAGTTTTCATTTAACTTTCGAACTAGCGAATGATATCACTACTTTGAAAGGCCGACCCTTTTTTGAAACTTGGCGGCTTCTCTTGTACCTGTTTTGGTTTTGGGTGGATTAAGTATACACGACGTGATTAGTGATGAACTTCAAAATCGAAAAAAAAGCAACCGTTAACCCTTAGGCTGCGTTTACAATATAAAAGCTTGTGCGTGAGCGTGGCGCTCGACGCGTACGCCAGTTCATGAGCAAAGCAATTGGCTAGGCCCGCTCGTGGTATTGTCACGCTAAAGCAAACGCTCTTTCATTTAAAAATCAAACGCGTGAGCTTGATAATGCTGGCCGTTACTCCGTTCCAACTATGCTGTTTCACAACGTCCCCCTTTTATAGCACCACGATTCGATGCCATACGGGTCAAGGTCACTGTAATTAAGATATCTGGCCGTTTATTTTGAGCGTACAACCTTTTAGCACACTACGTTTTCGATCGGCGCCAATGGAATCCGTTGATGCCGCCATTTTTTTTATCCCAGCATGCAACAACTAAGCGTGCGAGCGTCGCTTGGTGCTCACCGATCTAGGTCCAGTAGATATTCGCGTGACGCTTGAAAATAACAAAACGGGCGCGTTGGCCCACCTGCTCTACAATTGTAAATGGTCGCGCTTAAGCGTTGAGCATGGGAAAAACTTTTAGTTTCACGCGCCGACATCACACGTACGCGTCGAAATCAATATTATAAATGGGCCCTTACACTAAGGCTAATTGTTAACTATTAATTTTAGAATTTAGCTATTGTTAATTTACTGTGTGAGAGAGGTGAACGTTTCGGTAAAAAGTTGCTTCCTGACCAGTTCAAAAAAACTTACCATGACATTGCAGTACCAAAATATTTAATTTTCGCAGGATGAATTAGCGTCTTCTTCACCTATACAATAAAAACACAATGAGGATGCTAA
>JAHWFP010243228.1:1347-20564 GCA_023313725.1 Lithobius niger
CCTTGATTCTGTCAAGCAGATCGTGGAGTGGGACCATGAGTTAAACCAATGCGCACAAACGTACGAATAGCAAACATGCTAACTTGTTATGACGGTCACGTGATCTGAGCTAACTTTTGTATAGAATATATAATATGTAGATGCTAGTATAATGACGGTCATATGACCCAATCTAACCTTTGAATAGCATTTACATATACATATATTGGATGTCTTAAGGCCTTGATAAGCTCTAATGAATATGATGTAATCTTTATTGTTGAATCCTGGTTGAACCACAGTGTCACTGGCGCAATGCTGGTTGATCTACGATCTTACTCGGTGATTAGGCGAGATAGGGGCAGTAGGGCTGGGGGCCTCTTGATAATATACCGCATTGCCATCCAAATGTCAATCATGGAGATCGCTGATAATGCGGAAGGAATTGTCCTCTGTATGCCGGGAAAAAACGTAACGTTTACCCGCTGTTATCTGCCAAACAGCTACGTCGACCTCGATATTCTTAATCTTTGCAATTTTATCAATCGTTCTTTTAACCCTAGGCACTTAAATATTTTACTGGAAGATTTTAACCTCTCAACTGTCGATTGGGCACGCTCTTCGGCCCAGGACAAACATCATCAGTACTTTCTTGAGCAAATTGCCCCTCTTGGACTTCTTCAGTTGGTTAACCGCTCAACAAGGGGACAAAATATTCTTGACTTGGACTTTACGAATGATCCGAGGGGGACCTGTCGGTGGGTGCACACTTCGGTCGAAGCGACCACTGTGTTGTTCACTTTGTGGTAAATTTAACTGCTTCCGGAGCGGGGAAAGGTGTAGATCGCCCAAAATCCTATGTAAATGGAAATTTAAATATCCCCAAACTTAAATCGTCATTAGCATCGGTAAATTGCATAATCTTATTTTTAATGTCTCCTCTGACATCGACCTGGCCTGGAGGAGTTTTCAGGGTATTCTCTCAGGACACATTGAATGGTGTCGCGAAATGCCTCGTCCTCCTAAAAAAGTGGCATTTTCACTACGGGAAAATTTAGAAAACTGGGCAAAAGGAAGCAGAAGCGTTGGAGGGCCTACAAACAGAATCCCTCTCTGGCCTCGTTAAACTCCTATAATGAGGCACGGAGGCATTATTCGCAGGAAACGGAGGCACGGCTTTGTAAAAGGGAAACAACAGCTATCAGGGAAGGAAATACTGCTGCTCTTTTTAAACTTTACCATAGGATTAATGCTTCCTCTCGGACTTTTTCGCCTCTTAATAGTGTCAGCGGTTTCATCACAGATGATGCTGAAAAGGCCGACATCCTAAATTCTACTTTTGCAGCCAACTTCATTCTCGATGATGGGGCATCTGCTAGTCTACCTAGAAATCCTTCAGCTCCAAATGAGAACTGCTCTTTTGTAACTTTTCCTGTGAGGTCTTTCATCTCTGCCCTACAAAAACTTAAACCCAGTAGATCCTGTGGTCCTGATGGTTTCTCGGCATATATCTTTAAAAACTTAATTTTCGAAATTAGTTACCCTCTGGCAAAACTGTTTACTCTCTCCTTCTCTCAGGGCGAACTCCCGGGTATTTGGAAGAAAGCAAATGTGATGCCTGTCTGCAAAAAGGGCTCACCTTCTGATCCAAATAACTACCGACCGATTGCACTTACCTGTGTTGCATGCAAGGCCATGGAATCAATTTTACGGGATAGAATGATCAAACATTTGTGTGATCATTCCATAATACACCAGGACCAGTTTGGTTTTCTCCCTCTCCGGTCAGCTACCCACCAGCTCCTTCTGATTCTTGGCCCGTCTTGATGAGGGTATTCCATCTGATGTTGTATACTTCGATTTCAAAAAGGCCTTTGAGTCTGTAGTGCACCGAAAGTTGCTCCTTAAGATTAGCAGTTGCGGCATTTCGGATGAGCTGCTGGGTTGGATCAAGGCATTCTTTTCCAACCGCATTCACCGAGCATCGATTGAAAAATATTATCCTCCTGGATAAGTGTTCCATGCGGAGTACCCCAGGGTTCGGTCCTTGGTCCCTTACTCTTTATAATTTATTTAAATGACCTAAAGATCGTAAACGACAAAACTTATAGCTTTAAATTCGCTGATGACTTGAAATTGGGGACGGAAATACTTTCCCAATCTGCGTCAATGGATCTAGCTACACAAATCCAAGAGGTTTCATGCTGGTCTAAGTGCTGGCAGCTGCCGCTGGCTCCATTTAAGTGTCAAACTTTCCGTATGGGTGGTAGTAAACACCGTGTAGGTTATGAACTTGACTTTACTCCCTTACCCTCTATTGTGGAGGATCTTTGGGTTTGGTTTGATTGTAATCTTAAATCATCATTGCATTGCCAGAAGATCTGTGCTGCAGCATTTCGACGTGCTGCAGTTGTAAATAGGAGCTTTGTTTCGGGTAATTCTATTATTAAGGTATGGGCTTTTAAGACATTCGTTCGCCCACTCCTGGAGTATGCAACCCCTGTCTGGTCACCTCACCTGATATGGAACATAGACCAGATCGAAACAGTGCAGCGGCATTTCACGAAGGGCCTCCCTGGACTTAGAAATGTGGACTACACAACTCGCCTAGCTAGGCTTAATCTGGAATTGCTGGAGCTTAGAAAAATTAAATTTGATCTTGTCCTCACGTATAAAATTCTTCATCATTTAAATGGGGTTGACCTTCCTTTCTTTGATTTGGCGCCTTGTTTTTCCAGTACACGAGGTCATAATTTTAAACTTAAGGTTCCAGCCTCCCATCTGGACTGCCGTCGTAACTTTTTTTCAGTCAGGGGGTTGTCCCAATATGGAATGCTTTGAAGGAGGAAACGGTAAATGCTGGTTCTTTACCCATTTTTCGCAAATTGTTGAACACTGAACCACTTCAAAGGTTTCTGAAACGTCCGGTTTCTTGATCATCGATCTCCTTATTACAATTTTTTGGCGGCGTGTGTGACATTCCTTAAATACATCTAGGGAGCGGTATCAGAGGCCCCAAGCCCTACTGCTGTCCTGTCACCAGTTGGGTGGTGGAGAATATTTTGTTTTATTATATTTTATTATATATATATATATATATATATATATAATAAAATATAATACATTTCTATATATATATATAGATTCTATAATGACGGTCACGTGACCCGACATGACGTACTAGTAGTATTACTTCTAGGAAAACAATAATAATAATAATAATATAATAACTAAATAACGCTTTTAAAATAGTTAAAACAGCGTTAATATAAGTAGTCCAAAAAAATCAATGTATATAGAATCAAAAGTGTTACTGTCTCACACATCATTAAAAAAACATTATGTACAGTAAAATCCACAAAAAGAGCAGTTTTAAGCTTTACTGTAAATAGAATTTCCTGAATAGAATTTTTTTTAAAATTAGGAAATTATATTTACAGTAGTAAAGCTTAAAAATAATGACTATAAAAAAAAACACAACATAAGTTATAAATAAAATTATTTACACTAAAATTTCCGTTCTAAGTTAAAATTGAAAAAATACTCATTAAATTGCAAAATCAAGACATATAAATAATAAAATTGGCAGTAGAAAATAATAATTATAATAATAGACAGTTTTGATTTACCCCAAGTTTGCTTAATAACAAATGCATACATTATTAAAAAAGAAGCAAACAGAACAATACAGCAAAAAGTTTGCACTTGAAATTACATAATTAGCTAAAACTGTGTGTCAATGATCCATTTTGTTATACGGGTCTTAATAGTTTTATTCGATAAGTTTTGTCTAATATCAGGTGGTAACTCATTTAAAATTGTGGGGATTGTGTAAGATAAACATATTTTACCATAAGAGTTTCGCCAAGTCGGTATTTTAAGCCAACCCTCATTAGTTCTTTCAGGCCTTTCAGATCTAATTTGGGATGTTTGGTCAAAACAGTTGTACACAATCATATTATACTTGTAGAGCATCCTAAAGGTCAGTAATTTAAATTCCTGATAAATTTCAGAAGTGGATTTTCCAGTTTTGCAGTCAAATAGTATTTTGGCAGCTTTATTCAGGCATTTTTGCAGTCTATGAAGGTAACTTTTAGATGTTGACCCAAAAATAGTGCAGGCATAACGAACAGTGGAAAGAACCCATGCTTCGAATAGCAACCGTTTGATTTTTAGGTCAAAGATATCTTTAATCATATATAAAGTAGGCATAATCCTTCGTATTTTTCGGATCATCAATTCAATATGGGCATAAAATGTCATCTGCATGTAAGGTAAGGTTACAAGTAATGTTTAAATCCATAATATCGTTAATATAAATCAAGAAGAGAATAGGTCCTAGGACATATCCTTGTGGGACGTCAAAAGAAACTTCATTCCAAGCACTTAACTTATGATTGATTTTGACAATACTATTTCTATTTGAGAGGTAGTTCGCTAGTAATCCATGGATTTTACCTCTAATACTTGAATTGTTAAGTTTATTCAGCAAGATTTCTTTATCCAGTGTGTCGAAGGCTTTTTTTAAGTCAATAGCAATGGCGCCAACGTGTTTACTTCATATTTTAAGCGCTTTGTTAATTTTATTATCAATATGTTTAAGTGCGTCAAAAGTTCCAATACCTTCTTGAAACCCAAACTGTACTTTATTTAGAATGTTATACTTCTTTAAAAATGCAGCAATTCTATTTGCGAAACATTTTTCAATGAATTTCTTGAGAACTGGTAGAAGACTTATTGAGCGGTAATTGCTGTAGTCATTCTGGCTATTTTTTTGTTTGAAAATAGGTCTAATTATTTTTTTTTTTTTTTAGATTAGATGGCCATATTTCAGTTTCAATCATAGCGGAAATTAAAAAGGTTAACAAGTTAGCTGTTTGTTCTTTCGTTTGGTTGAAATGAACCATGATAAAACCACCATGTCCACTTGACTTCTTATTATTTAGTTTATTGATAATCAAAATAATATCGTAATGATTTGGAGGTATTATTTGTATTGTTTGGGTAACAGGAAGGACTTTATCGTTTTTATTTTTATTTTTATTATTTTTATTTAGTAGTTTTAAATCAGGGATTTCCTTACTATAGTAATTGGCAAAATTATTGCAAAAAGTTTTTATCTCCATATTCGGGAATGCTTTTTTTAATTGCTCGTCAAGATTACTTTTGTTCTTTTTTGAATTATTGCACACCTCATTGATTTTCTCCCTTATCCTTGCTCCATCATTTCTATTGTTTTCAATAAAATTTTGATAATAGATTTGTTTAGCAATTTTAATATCACTGTGTACCTGTTCATTAAACATTTTTGTAGTTATCAATTTTGTTCTTGGCTTGGGTTTTTTGTCTTTGCAATGTTTTGCCACAGCTTATTTTTTTTCCTAATTGTATTTAGTAGCTCTGTCTTCATCCAATCGTTTTTAAAGGGACTAATTTTTTTTTGTTTAGCCCCTTTTTCCATGCAAGAATTATTATGTTTATTGTTTTCATAAATTGAGTTGATTTTATCTTCAATTATGTCATAAATTTCGTTCGGGTCTGTATATGATTCTAGGAAATTCCAATTTTGTTTTTTTAGTTGGCAGATAAATCCTGTATTATTGTATTTGTTTTGATAATGATTATCTATACTTTCATCTTTTTTTGGTTTAGTTGCATTATTCCTAAATTGGCCAGATGTAAAATAATGGTCTGCTAACTTTATTTTGATAACGTACGATTTGTAACTCTAGTTTTTCATTCTCCAATAAATTAAATCGATGCAAGAATTAACAAGCTTCTTATTCCTTATTTCCTCTCTTGTTGGTGTGTTGATTAGTGTAGGGAAACCTAAATAAGCCATACAATTTTCGAATTTATCAGCAGCATACTTTTCAGTTGGATCTTGATGCCCTTCGACAATATTCAGTTTGAAATCACCCATAATAATCAAATTAAGATTTTTACCTTTGATTTTTAGGAGTTGTTTTAACTCTTTAATAAACTTTGTTCGGTTTGACGATGGTTTTCTGTATAATGCAATAACTTCAAAATTTTTATCACTCACAAGAAAACTACATAACAATCCCTCGTTTTCATCAAGTTCAAGTTTTACACATTTGAGGCCTGTTATATTTTGGTCACGGACAAAAAGAAAGACCCCACCACCACTACGATGTTTCCTGCAGTTTGAAAATGTATGATAGTTTTTAATATTGAAGCTTCTGGTTTCATCCGAAGCTAACTTTATTTCCGTGAAAATAATAATGTCCCACGCAATTTCTGCAATTTCGTATTCAGCGAGCCAATTGTCCCAATTCATTTTGCAACTTCTTATTTGTATGCATGCATTTCAGGTTTAAGGAGTTATCGCTACTTAAATCAATAGGAAGAGAAAAAAATTCTCGTGAATTTCATTATTACATAGAATTACTTAATTACTTACTTATGGTTTCTTTATATTTTTTTAGTTGTAGTTCAAGGTCCTCTTCACTCTTGATAAAATAGATTTGTCGTTCTTTTTCGTCTTTCCTCACACATATTTTGCCTATTTTTACCCATATGAATTTTTATTTGCTTCCCAGTTCTTGCTTAGTTTTCCAAAGAAGTGATTTGTAAAATGTTGTTAGGTGTTCGTTTATAAAAATTCTTGAGGTATTTCCATTACTGAAAAGATCATCATTGGTGATATTTTTCTTGTATTTACTTGCAAGCCATGCGTCCCTATACGTACGATTTCTGAATTGAATGAGGATCGATGGGACCCGGTTTGATTTCTTCGTTGGGAGTCTGTGTGCTTTGTCAATCCAGACGTCTTTGAATTCTCTGATGTCAAATGCATCGGCGATGTGGTAAATAGTATCCTTGAGGTTTTCATTTTTTTTAGTTTCCACCCAATAATTTCGATGTTTTTATTTCGGTTATATTGTTCACTTTCCTCTTGCGTTTGTTTTATGCAGCTCACAGTCTTTTTTTAATTGAGTGAAGTCTTGATCAGAGTTCCCTTTAATTTTATTGTTGGTGTTTCCGCCCAGTTTGCCTTCCAATTGGTCCAGTCGTTTGCACAAGTTCACGTCGTCTTTTTTTATTTCTTCATACTCCTTCTTTATTTCTTCATATTTTTTGTCAGCGAACTCAATGTTTAAGAGAATTTGTATATTTGTTTTAATTATGCTGTCCAGATTTTCTTCCAGTTTTCTCATGTTATATTCCAATTTATCATTTGTTTTCGTGATGTTCTCATTGTCTTTTTTTAGCTTGTTGTATTCTTTTCGTTGTTGGTCCAGTTCTTGTAGGATTTTCACATTTGTCTGCAGTACATTATTTTTTTCAATCGACTGCATTGTGGCTACGTTATCCTTGGGGTCCCCGTTTTCGGTAGTGTCATCATCATCTTTGCCGTTTTCTGAGTTACTTCTTTTTTACATATATCTGCATTCTTTGCAAATCCATTCTTTTTTTTTCTTTTCATTCATGCCATTAATAGTAGACTCTGCCAGGCCTGAACATTTTTTTCGGAGTGTATTTTTCCTTTGCATGCGGCAGTTTAAAAAAACCGTCTACATTAGTATTTATCTTATTTTCGCATTGGCCACATTTTGCCATTGTCGCAATGTGACTTCTGTAGCACTTTTTTTTCAATTTTTCTTCAATGCGCACAAACAGTGGATGATCCACACCAGCTTCCTTACATTCGTCGCTCAGGAAACTCTTGGAGTCAGCAGGGAAAATGATTAAAATAACAGTTAAAACTTCGTAAAACACAGTCACTAACAGTCCCTGCTTATTCTTGGCATGTTTACAGTTACGAAAACACTTACTGTTGGCACAGATAGCAGCACAAAACAGCATAAAACTGAAAAAAACGACGAGCGCGGCCCGCCATGACGATAATAATAATAATAATAATAATAATAATAATAATAATAATAATAATAATAATCTTTGTTTGCATACGTAGCTCGAAGTTTGCATAAAACTTGTGTGAGCAGCAATACACGAAAAACACATATAATAAATAACATGCTATTAATGCTAATAATGCTAATAATAATAATTTATTCAGTATAGTATACAGAAGGAGCATGAAGCAATAAATGCCCGTATGTGCACTGAAGGGAACAGACAAAAACAAGAACAAAAAACAAAAAAGATAAATTCTAATTACTTAAATTTATTTACATGTTTGTTAATTTTATGTTAATACACATTGCCAAGAATAAGGACTATCTTCCGCAAAATATCCAGCTTTTTATCTGTTTTCTCATTAAGTGTGTACTAGTGATGTTTCTGTGGATAAGTGGAATGTCATTAAAAATCTTAGGAATAACAAAACTCATTCCTCTCTTGCCATAAGAGTTTCTCCATACTGGTGTCTGGAGCCAAGCATTATTAATCGTTTGTGGTCTATTAACAGGTATTTTATTGCTATTGCTATGGTAAAACTTTGTGATGACACTGTAGGTGAATAATTGTTTAAAAGTAAATATTTGGTTTTCTTTAAAAATTTCCGACGTTGTTTTGTCAGCTGTATTGTTAAAAAGTGCTTTTGCTGCTTTATTTAATGTTTTTTGAAGTCTGTTTAATAAGTTATCCGAGGTAGATCCTATGACAATACAAGCGTACCTAACTTTAGAAAGGATCCAGGCTTCATAGAGTGCTTTTTTCACTTTTCTATCAATATAACTTCTAATTTTGTAGAGTAGGGGTATTACTTGTCTAATTTTGTTAATCAAGTTTTCAACATGGTTGTAATGTTTCCAGTTTTCGTCAATTTCGAGCCCTAGGTAAGTAGTTTTGTCCACTTGTTTAATTTTGGTGCAGGAGCAGTTCATATTATTGCAATCATTTGTATGTAAATAAACAACTAATTTTTCTCTGCACATGTGTGAAGTTGTAAAATGCATAAAGTAGGTTTTTTCTGGGTTGATATAAAGTTCATTTATTTTGAAATAATTAATTTTTTGATTAAAATCTGTTTGCAGATTACGTAGCATGGTATCTTGTTTATAATTGATTGAGATCATACAAATATCATCTGCATACATTGTTAAAATAGTTTTGAAATCATTACTCACAATATCATTAACGTAAACCAAAAATAGTAAGGGGCCCAGTACGGAACCTTGTGGAACCCCATAATCCACATCTTTACACTGACTCAAGTTGCTCTCGATTTTAACACAGAAGGTTCTGTTTGTTAGATAGTTCATTAAGATATTTAGGCATTTACCTCTAATGCCGTATTTGTAGAGTTTTTCAATCAAAATATCTTTATCTAAGGTGTCAAACGCCTTTTTAAGATCTATGAATATTGCAGCAACATGTTTACCTTCATTTAGTGCACGGCTTACCTTATCATTGATGTGTATCAGGGCATCATCAGTGTCCTTATGTTTTTGAAAGCCGAATTGCTGCGTATGTAGGACGCTAAATCTGTCAAAGAAACCTAAAATTCTACTAGCAAAAAATTTTTCAACAATCTTGTTTAAAACAGGCAGCAGAGAGATTGGCCTATAGTTAGCGCAATCCTGCTTATTTCCTTTTTTAAAAATGGGTCTTAACACCTGCTTTTTCATGTTTTTTGGCCAAATTTCACTTTCTATGATTGCCGAAATAAGTTTACTCATAAAAAATGCAGTATTTTCCTTTGTTTGTAAAAAATGTTCCATCAAAAAGCCATCAAGACCACAAGACTTTTTTGCTTTAATATTGTTCATAATACACAGAATATCTCTTTCGGTTGGTTTTAAAATTTGAATCGAATTGAAAGGGCCATGTTTACTCATATTTTTAGTTTTATGCTTTGTGCTGTAAATTTTCACTTGTGGAAGTGATACACTTTTGCTAATATTTGTGTTGATATTAGTTCTTTTTTTTTTTATTTTTTATTTAGGTAGGCCCTACTTCCTGTTGGTAGTGATCAGCAAATTTATTGCATATTTTTTGACTGTCTAAATTTGGGAAGTTTCTTTTTATTTGGCTGTCAATATTTAGATTATCATTTTTTTTTCCGCAGATGGTATTAATTTTATTCCAAATTTTTGCACTGTCATTTTGATTGTTTCTGAAGAAATCTTGAAAATACGTTTCTTTCACCTTGCTAATGCTCTTTTTAACCTGTTTATTTAATTCTTTATATTTGTCAATTTGTTCCTTTGATGGTTCCTTAAGTTTAGAGATTTGTGTCCACATTTTATTTTTATGATTTATTTTATTTAAAAGTTCATTAGTCATCCAGTCATTCTTGAATGTCTTATTTTTATTCCTTGGTTTGTTATACAATTTTTTGTGGTTTTCGTATATATTTTCAATTTTATTCTCAATTTCAAGGTAGATTTGATCTGGATCATTCAACTCATTAAGAAAACTCCAGTTAATATTTTTTAGTTGTTTATAACAATGTTGATATTGTTAAGTTTCCAAAAGTGTTGTATGTTCTTTTTAATAGCATTTTCGCTAATGTTTTTTTTGTCCCAAATTTGGAATGCAGTGAAATAATGGTGTGCTAGTTTAATCTTAATAACATACGCATTGCACTCCCAGTTTTTTGTTCTATTGTAAATAAGGTCAATACTCGATTTTATAAGTTTATTGAGCCTAAATTCTTCTCTAGTGGGGGAGTTTATTTGCTGGTCAAAGCCAAGTGCTGCCAGTGTATTTTCAAATTTTTCTATGTCATATTTTTCACTTTCATCTTGGTAACCTTTTAAAACGTTAAAATTAAAATCCCCTAACAAGATTATATTTAGTTTACAATTTTTATTTTTAAGTAAACCTTTTAGCTCTTTAATAAACTTAATTCTACTAGCAGACGGTTTTTTATAGATGGCGACTAATTCAAAAACATACTCGCCAAGTTGAAACGTAAAAGTTATTGCATCGTTATCATCGATTTTAATGTTTTTATAACTAGTTTTGGTGATTCTATCTTCTAAGTAGAAGATTAGAATACCACCACCTCTTTGGTTTACTCTACAGTTATAGGCTTTCTTGTAGTTTTCCATGTTATACAGCCCAATTTCATTTTCCATTATGTTAATTTCAGTCAAAACCACAATGTCCCATTGTATATCTGCAGTTTCAAATTCAGCTAGCCAGTCTTCCCAGTTCAACCTACAACTTCTAATGTTAACAAGTATGCACTTGATTTCTGTCGAAACGTTATCAATGAAACCCATTTTCAGTTCTTCAAAGTTGTCGAAGACTTCATTTATGAAGTCCTCGTGATTACTTTGTGTATCTTTAAACACTCTGTTGAATGGTGTTTGGAATTTCTTTCACAATTTTTTCCAGGTCTTCGTTACTTTTTATGATGCGTACTTGCTTTTCGTTTTCATCCTTCTTTATGTTTATCTTCCCTCCCTTGAACCAAATGTATTTGTAACTGCTCTTTAGTTCTTGTTTGGTCCTCCACATTAGTGTTTTGTAGTAAGGGGTCAAATGTTCATTTATGAAAATTCTGTCTTTATTGTTATTCCCAAATACATCATTGTGGTTCAAATTTTTTTTCTTCGAGTTTAACCAGTTATCTCTGTCTATCCGACTCCTGAATTGGATCAGGATTGATGGTATTCGCTCCCGTTGTTTCGATGGTAGTCGATGGGCTTTTTCGATACAAATATCCTGAAAATTTGATAAGTTTATGGCATCTGCCAAACGGTATATAGTGTCTTTCAGATCTTCATTTTTCTCTGTTTCTACACCAAAAATTTCAATGTTTTTGTTCCTGTTGTATTGTTCGCTTTCATGTTGCGTTTGTCTGATTGTATTCACAGTTTCCCTCAGTTCATTTAGGTTTTTTACTTCTTCCAAGTTTATTTCGTTTCCTTTCGCCTCTTTCCTATTTCCATTTGTTTTTTCTTCAATTTTGTGTAGTCTAACTTGAGTTTCTTTATTTTCAGTCTTTAAATCTTCGTAGTTTTTCTTCATTTGTTCGTATTTCTCGTTAATGAAATCCATACTTTTAAGGATTTGCTCATTTGTTTTTGAGATATGTTCTACTTTTTCTTCCATGTGTTTTAATCTTGCCTTCAAATCATTGTTAGCTTCCGTTAGGCTATTGTTTTCTTGTATAAATAAGTCGAACCGGTTTTCTTGTAGTTCCATACGCTGAAGAATTTTTTCATTTGTTGCCAATATGTCATTTAATTTTTTTTCAAAACTAGTTAAATCATTCGACTCTTTATCATCAGTGTCTCGTATTTCGTCGTCCGTTGCATCATTGTCCTCCCCTTCCTTGTTTAACTCAGTATTTGGTTTTTTTGCACCATTTCGTAGTGCTCTGCACTTTTCGCACATCCAATCTTTTTTTTTTTTTTGTCACTCATCCCTGCAATCGTAGTTGGTGCCAACCCAGAACATTTTTTCTCATGATGTACTTTTCGTTTGCACAACGTACATGTAAAATAGTCACCTTCATTTCCCGTAATCTTGTTTTCACACTCGCCGCATCTTTCCATCTCGTAATTTTTACTTTGGCACAGGTAAACTTCCGTACAACAGATTTCAGCAGTCGCTACCAAAAATTTGATGTCGCATGGAGGATTCCGTATTATCACTACCGCGAGCGTCGCACATTCCAAATTAAATAATTGTTCCTTTCTCCGTCCCACCACGTCCTAAAAACTCACGGTTTGCGTCCAGGTGTGCTGCAGTGTGTCATGGACAGGATTCACTTGGTTCCAGTCGAGGATGGTTTCGCCGACATTTGGCAAAAGAGAAAAACGGGTGGCCCGAAACACGGGCCGGCCGCACCTGGCAGCCAATCAATAATAATAGTAACAATAATAAATAAATATTCTTATATATATATACTATAATAATATTAACGACAGGCCATTCCACTTCTCAGACGTTGACCATGACGGACTTCCCATGTAGCGATCCAGTCCTGATGAGGCCAGTGAAACATCGCAGGTTACCACTCATAGGACCTGCGCAACCTACAGTGTGCAGGTATGCCTTACCCCTAACGAGAAAAAGGACTGTGCCAGTGTATTAGAACTACTAACTCCTGAATTTCACCTGACGTCCTACTGTGTTGGAAAAATCCAACAAGCAACGCTCAACCTATACTAGAGATTTGGATCTCCATTAAATCAAGATGCTGTGTTGAGTGTAATCAAAAGTATTTCGGACAGTGCAATGATTGGTATCAACCCTTTAAGAACAAAAACAACTCGAAAGAATTGTCTTCTAGACCTTTACAAAATCGATCATCATCCGTGCGAAAACCTAAGTGACGACGACCAGTACACACTAGCTTTCGAACTGCTCTTTTCCAGTTGGCTCTCCAAACACCAAAATGGAGAATATGACATAAGAGACCCTTTCCTTCTGAAGTTTTCGCAACTTTATTCTTAAATATCTGCGTGTGTTATAACTCTGTCATATTACGCTAACTATGTACGTCTGTAAAAGAGTGCCTGTAAAAAAAGGGGAAAAATAAACTAGCTGGATTGTCTATAGGTTTGTTTGTTTGGTTTGTTTCTTTAGAACATAAATACAGAAATACGTTTGTGTTTGTTTGTTATTATTAGGTTAGTTTCTTTTAGAACAGAAAATCATCGAAGAACCTTTTATACCACTCCTGACACGACTAAAGAATTTTTTTTTCTGTCAGGAGGTATATAAAGGGTTCTTGGCCGGGTATGAAGGAGGGTGTAGAAAGGAGCTGGCGTTCATTCTTTCATGGAGGCTAGGCTACGTCATCCAGTAACCCAGTTCTTCGTTGGTCCTTCCTATTCTGGGAAAAGTTCGACCATTGTTAAACTAATTTTAAACTCGCAAGAACTCCTTTCTCCACCACCAAAGTCCGTTTGCTATTGTCACAGAGAGGACCAACCTCTTTTCGAGACTTTAAAAGAAGTGAGTCCGATTCCTGTCCAATTTTATTCTACATTCAACAGGGAGATTTAAGATAGTGTACCAAGCGACGACCTCTTACATACGTTACCATCCGATTTGTTGAGTGATTTAATATTAAGAGGTAGTCACCACAGACAAATAACCATAGTTAATGGGGTGCACAATCTATTTTCAAAACAACTAAGGACAATATCTCTCAACACACATTTTTTTCTGGTTATTCAAGTCCAGCCGAGATATAGACCAAATAAAGGTATTGGCCGGTAAGGTGGGAGTTAAAAGAGTTTTTAGTGTCAGTTTATAAAGAAGCAATTAAAGAGCTAGGTAATTTTTTGTTAATTGACCTACACCCTCTTGAGTTCCGTGGCAAAAGGTTTCATTCAAACATCTTTACGTCGCCTATAATGGTGTACCAACCAAAATGAAGGCCAGTAAAATCTTAGACTTTCTTCATTTGCTAGAAGTATTAAATTCTAAAAAGACTTCTAGACGAGTGAAGACTATTTTGCTACAGTGCCCGGAAGTAAGAGAAGTGCTGTGCTTAGCCTCATTAAATTTATTCAAAAGAGGACTCTAGCCTCCAAAAGCTGTTCTAACAAAGACAAACATAAGCACCTGACTAAGAACCAAACAGGTGGGTTTCTAGGTGTGCTTTTAGGTCCCGTTTTAGGCCTATTAGGTGGTTTATTGGTTAAATAGAGACAACTACGTAAAAACGAATGCAGTTGCTATCTCTAGACATAGTGTCATCGCCGACTAGAGACGACAGGCCTGTCCCCCACCCCAGGTCGGCGTTTACCCAACCTCTAAATAAACTGGACGATTCCATGAAGACTATCCTAGGGGACCAGTCTCTCTCAGAATACGACAAGTCCAAGCTCTACACGCAAGCCCTTCAACGCTATTTGGATGTTGGCAAGAAGTACGAAGACAACGCCTTGAAAGTAACGTTTGTCGCCCCAGGCGCCAGGTTAACAGCATCCCCAGCTGGGCAGCCAGCGAAGCTGCCCGCATGTTCGTCGAAATAAAGTCGGAATTGAAAACGTTACCTACAATCTACAGGGAGAGAGTCAAATACATGTTATATAGCGCTAACATAGACCACGACGCATTCGGACAGGTGGTGCACGAGGACAAAGTTGGAGAGGGATCGAATATCATGGATTTGATTCACAGTGCAATCGTCAATAACGAGGCTGTTAGAAAAAAGGCACACTCCATTCCAGGTTGGCGTTTTATTAAAGAATACATTCCCCACAAAACCTTTTTGTGTCGTTCTAATGTATATAGGCCAACCCCTAGATCCACTCCTTCAGGTGTGTGGGATATCAGGCAAGCGTCGAGAACTACACCGGTGTGGGACGATCCGCGTTTAATAGGCATTGAAGACGAATATATTCCTTCTACAGATAAAAGTAAAAAAGAAGACGAAACCTTGGATTGGAGCAATGACTACCACTGATACCATTTTAAGATCCGTTTATTACAACCCGAGCGACGAAAACAGTTCGGGCAGAGCTAGGCGGTTGTACAGATCACTAAGGGCAAAATGGGATGGAATCACGTTCCGGGTTATCAAAAATTGGTTGAAAGGAGAATCCAGTTACACTTTATTCAAGCCTATTACACGTAAATTAGGGTCAGGGTGGGCGGTCCAAATAAAATATTGGGAATGGATCTCCCTGACATTTCTAGCTCGACTCGTGAAAACGATAATGTAACTCTTTTATAAGTTGTGATAGACATTTTTACCAAAGAATTGTTTGTTTTGCCTCTGAAAAATAAAGCTGCAGATTCAGTGAGTAGAGCTTTAACCGAAATATTTAACAGGGGGCGTGTAACCTCGGCCTCCTGGTCGGACAAAGGAGGCGAATTTCTGGGGAAACGTGTAAGTGACGTATTTAAAAGGTACAACGTGCACCATTACGTCACTCAAAACGACGATATAAAATGTTTAGTGGCTGAAAGGGTAATTAGAACGCTAAGGGGTAGGATAAGTAGTTTTCTGCATGTAAACAATGCTAATCGTTACCTGGATGCTTTACAAGATATAGTGCAGGCTTATAATAGATCTTACCATAGGAGCATTAAATGACACCTATAGAAGTAAAGACAGCAATAAAGGCGAGTTTTTTGTTAATTTGTACGGTGGTGGTGTTGCCTACAGGGTGGGAGCGCCCGTTAGGGTGGGGGTTGCATGCTAGGGTATTTCGTAAGGGATGCTCTCCTAATTGGACCGAGGAAATTGTTTACATTAAAAGTAAAAACCGTAAAGGCACGATTCCAACCTACGTCGTTAGGGATTACAACAATTACCCTATTTTTGGGACTAGGTACTAAGAGGAGCTTCAGCCGGTGATAGGGCCCGAGGTATATAAGATGGTCTCACACATTATTCTTTGTGAAATGGCTAGGTTATTCTAACAATTTTAACTCTTGAACTAGCGATAAAACGGACATGTAAAAAACAAACTAACAAAACAAAAAAAATGTCCGATGCTGGAATCTATCTGTGCCTGCATTCGAACGCATTTATGAGTTTATATCCTAATAACATTTTACAAAAGTATACCTTTCAATTAGCTGAACCTATTCACCTGGACGGACACTACGAAGTAGCGTTGAGTCACATGACGTTTCCAAACAATTTTAACGTTACTTAAAACAGCTTCATATTGACGGTCGACGACTCTGACAAACTAATAAACCAAGATTAGTGACTCATTACGGTACTCTGATTGATTTAGCTGACGTATTAATGCTGAATTTGAAAAATTAAAATCGAGTTGGAGCTCTTTGTAGACGAGACTTACGATCCTATAGCCCCTGGTCTGCGATTTGATTCTCGTTACAAAAAGTACAGCATTAATCAGAGTTGAAATTACGGGGAGAAAACATTTACCTGATTTTGTCACCTAGTTTAGCCATGAAATTCGGGTTCAAACCAGAAACTTTTGAAGGAATACCTACCATTTTAGAGGCTACTGGCGATGTGCGTGAGTTTGAGAGTAGGCCTACCCGCTCCTTTTGGGTTTACACCGACATTGTTACACCGCAATTCGTGGGTGACGTTAAAGCATCCTTATTAAGGATAATCAGCTTTCAGAGAACGAAAGGCGAGGACACAAACGCCATATTTTACAGACTGCATTATTATCCTCTGTTAGGCACTACATTACATAATATTAGTATAGATATTTGAACCGACAGCGGCAACCCCCTTCCTTTCCTATCTACAGGTAGAGTAGTTGTCATTTTGCATCTGAGATGTATAAAAGGGCGGGATTAGAGGGGTACATCATCATTATGTCATCATGAGACATTCCAGTACTTATACGGCTTTTTACTGAAGCCAGGCAGGGATTCTTAATTTGGATTCTCTGGAGCTACGACGTCTTAAGGCCGACCTCATACTTACCTTCAAAATTCTGAATGGTTTTTTGTCGGTTGACTTGCCTTTTTTCGATTTAAGTACTGTAACCTATACCCGAGGACATAGCTCTAAATTGGAAGTCCCTCGATCTAGGCTGGATTGCCGAAAACCACCCCCACATACATCGACATCGATTCTTATGTCCAGTCTTTCCGTTTTTACCTGGAACAATTGTTCGCCATATTACAGGGTCGTCTCATGCAGTTTAAATTTCTACTGTGTTTGACTTTAAAACTGGAGTAGCCAGGACTCGAAAAGGAGGTGATAAATATGTCCGTCCACCTGTGAAGCACAGCTTTGATCGTTCTAAAGCCCGAGTAAATTCAGAGTCAAATTGATGTAGCCATTTCTAGAATAATACACCAATTGAACGCTTTTCATCGGTACGGGTTGGGCTGGATGGTGTATGCAATAATACGATGTGATATTCACGTGGACAAGTATACTCCACACCACACGCAGAGGGGGTGTGGCATCGATGACTTAAGAAACTTGGGCGTAGGAAACTTGCCCTATGGCGCTGTTACAGGAGCAATAGAACCGAGTATATTTAACTGCATACAACATTTTTCGGCAAAAATATTCTTCTGCCTTAAAGGACTATCAACGCAATCAAGAATGCACTGTTCTGGCAAATGGTAGCTTAGCATCGCTTTTTCGATTCTTTTGGCGTTAGACTAAAATTAGAAGATCTATCCCACCCCTTAGAGTTGTCAAAGATTATATTACAGACTTGCGGAGTCGCACGTTTCGCTCGCTCATTCCGCGTCGTCTCACTGCGCTCAAGGAGCTTTCAATCTGCAACTCTTATTTGGAAAGCTTCGGTTTATAAACAAATTAACTAAACAAAAAACGGATTCGCTGTTCAGAAAACCATCCCCCTTCTGTTGTGCGGCTAAACTGCCAATGAGCCAGGAGGTGAGACACGCGATTTCTACCCCAGTCGGCCTTGGCTTGAAGAATACGCTCGAGGAGCTTTCATTCTAAAACTCTTACGCTGCTGACAGACATTCCACATCTAAAACAATTAAGGAATAATGAGAATGTAGTACTAGTATTTCTTAAGGTTTCAATTCGCAAACAAATGATATAGTAACCATAAATACTCCAACGGTTTGGCCACCTAATAGATACATGCGCCTATTGGTCAAATTGTCAGCCATAATACCACTGACACAGTACTGGACTGCGCGTGCTACATGGCGCAATAATCATGAACCATCCTCATCCAACCTGGTTCTCGTTGTATACTGAATGCAGCGTATAAGAAGTGTCCAAGTTGTAACTTTGTACGCAATCCCTTGTCACAAGGTCGTTTGGGAGTGAGGATGTGGGTTGCGTTTCCTGGTCCCATGCCAGTTAATTCAACATCGCCGAATCTTAATTTACCATAGCCTCGATAAAGGCATTTTCTTTCTGGCACATGCATGAACTGGCCTTGAGTCAGGAGGCGAGGCATGCGATTTGTACCCAGTCTACCTTGGCTTGAAGAAGCCATCCCCTTTCTGGCTTTCACCTAAACTGACAATGAGCCAGGAGGCGAGACACGCGATTTCTTCCCCAGTCGGCCTTGGCTTGAAGTAGCCTTAGCCATCCCCGCTGCAAGGCCGTTTCATCGCTGTAGCACACGAGTTGCTGCATGTTTGAACTAAACATGCTTGGTAATGTTATCATGCATACTCCTTTGTGCCGCTCTTGGTACAGATTTTTTTTTATTCAAATAAATGTTGCAGACTTTACACGGGTTTCCTTGTTTCACAAATTCTAAAAAAAATTTTACTGAAAAGCCATCTCCTTACTTGCTACGTGTGATGCTTTGAAACAGCAACCACATGTCGCCTATAATTTTTGACTAATATAAAAATTTCGTGCACGGCGAAATCGTACTTAGAAACTATTCGTGTTTACCACAATTAGGCTGGACTATATTGCTGAGTAGATCACCAGCTAATAGCAC
>JAHWFP010243228.1:20664-35660 GCA_023313725.1 Lithobius niger
ACACGCAGCACGGTATTATACCCCGAAATTATGCTAGACTGTTGAGTAGATCACCAACTAATGGTATATTAATCGAATGTCGATGTTTTACAAATGTAAACGTAGAAATATTTCTAACACCCTTTTCTGTTATCAATTTAGTTTGTTTAAGTAGGCCTAATTTGCATTTATCATTTAATCTTTTCGTACCTTTACGTAATTTCATTTAAATTTACGGCCAAATTGGCAGTTTGAATTTGAAATACCAACAATACAACTCCCAACAGTCGTCCCATGAGTGAGCTGCACTTGCATCATTCTTGAATGACAGCTATTCGGATTGCAGGCTATAATCCTACCGACAACAATACTGGACCACGCGCTACCTACGTGGCACAACAATTGTGGATCATCCTCTCAGCAGGAATGTGTGGTATTCCGAAACTAACAATCGACTTCGAAAAATTCGTTTCAACAATGGTCCAAAGGGTTTTTTTTTGTTTTTTCGAGGGGAAAACATTTACCTAGGACTACGAATATACGCCTAACCGGAGTAATTTCCTGTCTTTCGAGACCTTTCTCACATTTCTAGCCTTCCTACTTCCGGAGAAGAAGACGTATATATAAACAAACCAACCGACCAACCAACCAACCGACCGTAAGTTTTTAATGGTTACTAGCGGAGTCGCTCGCTTCACTCGCTAATTCCGCGTCGTCTCGCTACGCTCGACTGCTGACAGACATTCCACATCTAAAACGATCAAGCAAATGATCAGAATGTAGTACGCGTTTTTTTTTAGGCTTCAGTTCATAAACAATTTAACTACACAAAAAACGGCTTCGCCGTTTAGAAAACCAGCCCCCTTCGGCCGTGCGCCTAAACTGCCAATTAGCCAGAAGGCGAGACACGCGATTTCTACCCCAGCCGGCCTTGGCTTGAAAAATACGCTCGAGGAGCTTTTATGCTACAACTCTTATGCTGCTGACAGACATTCCACATCTAAAACAATCAAGAAAATGATCAGAATGTAGTACGCGTTTTTCTTAAGGCTCAGTTCATAAACAAACGATATGGTAACCATAAATCACTCCAACAGTCTGGCACCTAATAGCTACATGCGCCTCTTGTTCAGATTGTGAGCCATAATACCTCTGACTACAGTACAGGACTAAGCGTGCTACGTGACGCAACAATCATGAACCTTCCTCATCCAACCTCATTCCCGTTGTGTACTGAATGGAGCGTAATTTAATCAACACATTTGTCGTCATTGTCCTTAAACTTTGACGATACGTACAATAAATCTATACAGTAAATATAAACAAAAACAGTTACATAAACAGTTAGGACTGTAGGCATAACTATTATAAAAATAACAAAGAAAAAACATATATTTAACAATTATATATAACTATAAAGAAACAACAAGAACCAACTTCTCTCCAAGCCCTTAGCCATCCCAGAAGACCCAAGAACAACGTACAACAACAATTAGGTCCAGACCCAAAACAATTCACTTCAATTACATCGAAAACCCGTACTTAATATCCTCAGGAGTGCACTCATCCAGTTTACATTTAAATAATAATATCGAACCCGCATCAACAACCTCTTTAGGTAGCTTATTCCAGAAGGCAATACCCCTAAAAGCAAATGTATGTCTAGTGGCATTATAATTTATGACCCAAATTATGACCCCTAGTGTTAAACGGAGATAAATCCCGTACAAAAAAATTCATCGTTAACCTTGGGAAGAAAGCCACGAATGACTTTGAACATATAAATCAGACAACCTCTGAGTCGGCGCCAACGAAGAGAAGGAATCAGTAAATACCTTAATCTTTCATAATACCCCAAATGATACAGTGACTTAATTTTTTTTGTAAACCTTCGTTGCACACTTTCAATACTAATATCATCTTTTTTGAATAAAGGGTCCCAAAAGGGAATACCATATTCCAATATAGGTCTAATTAGTGACTTAAACAATTGAATCAGGACAACAGGTTCCCTAGAGGAAATTGTGCGAAATATCATATGAGAAATAGTCATGGCCCTTCCTACGATTGATTCAGCATGAGTAGAAAAACTGAACTCTTGGTCCACAATAATTCCCAGATCCCGCATAGACTCCACAGCAGTGATTTGAATATTCTCAAGAAAATACGGGCAACGAGAGTTTTTCCCCCCTAAGTGAAGTACAGTGACCTTGCTGAAGTTAATTGGGAGTTGCCAAATTTTACTCCATCCCAAAGCCTTATCGATCTTCCGTTGGTTAAGTAGCCAATCCTCCGAAGTATTTGTTACCACAGCCATCTTGGAGTCATCAGCAAATTTAACCTGAATGGATTCAGGTGAGTCGCAAAATTCAGCGATAAAAATTGAAAACAAGACCGGCGCCAAGACCGAACCTTGTGGAAAGCCACTCTCCAATGTATGCCAACCGGATTGCATACCTTCCAAAATGACAGCGATTTGCCGTTCCTGCAACCAGTGGAAGATCCAATCGGCTAAATTACCCACAATACCAACCTTTTTACATTTAATCATGAGCTTATTCCGATCAACTTTGTCATAGGCTTTTTCCAGGTCGAAGAAAAAAACGTCAACAGATTTTCTTTGATCCCAGAGTTTGACGACCTTATTATAAAAACTCAACAAATTTGATACAGTGGAAAGGCCTTGTCTAAAACCATGTTGGCTTACTTCAAACATATTGTAAGTATCAAGAAATGTAACAATGTGATCATTAATTAGGCGTTCAAATATTTTTGAGAAGTGACATGTCAGACTAATCGGGCGGTAGTTCACAGGATTTGTCTTACACCCTTTCTTAAAAATCGGAGTGATAAAAGCCTTTCTCCAAATATCAGGGACAAACCCTTCGGTTAAATTACGATTATACAAAGTTAGCAAGGTAGGAGCAATCGCTGTTGCAACATAGTTTATAAAAGAGCCATGGAACCTATCAGGCCCTGCAGCAGACTGATAGTTAAACTTAGCCAAAGCTTTGGACAACATTTCATCATCGATAAGCAGTGGTGGAATACAGATTTTACAATTGGTTACCGTAGGTGTTTGCCCATTTTCCTTGTTGGATGCCAACACAAATTGTTTACACAGGGTTTCACATTTGTCCTTAGCACCAGTCACTATAATACCCTGCTCAGATATTAACGACGTTATTGAACCTGGGACCACATTAATGTTTTTTACATATCGGAAGAAAGGTCTCGGGTCAGATTTTGTTTTACTGGCCAAGCAAAGTTCAAAATTTTGTTTACACTCTAAACATTTTTTTCGGAGTTCGGAGTTCGCTTTCTGGTATTCCAGGAACACAGTTTGTTCCCCATACTTCTTCCATCTCTGCCATAGCCTAGTCTTTACCTTAATCAAATCCAAAATTTGACAATCCATCCAAGGTAGACCTTTGTCCTTAGGAAGAATTTCAACTTTACAAGCATGAAGACATTTATACAAAATTGAATCAAACAGATCCCAGGTAACACTGATCGGCTTAGCGGACCAATCTTCTGAAAGTAACATACTTTTGAGTTCATTCATATTTAGACGATCTAAAAAATATCTTTCGACAATTCTACATTTAGTGATCGGCGTTTTTATAAGCAGTTCAAATTTAACAATTTCATGGTCACTGGTAGAGAAATAGCCTAGAGAGGTACAATTGTTGACGAGGCTCGGATCTTTGACTAAAACAAGATCTAAAGTGTTTCTCCCTCTTGTTGGGAAGTCAACTAATTGAGTCAGACCTAGATTGACAATAGCATTTAGTAGTCGGCGATCACAATTTCTAGTTGCATACATTGATACCAAGTTTACAGAAGGTAAGTTAAAGTCACCAATGAAAATACAATTTTTCAGTTTCGCATGTTTAGTAAAAATTTCCTCGTACCATATGTCCAGATTCTCCGATGTATCAGGGTGACGATAGATAACAAGGAAATGGTAAGTAAGGCAATTAATTTTCAACTCAAAACCACAATTAAATCCTGAGTAGAAATTACTTTGGTTAACTGAAGTCGAAAGGGAGTCGTGGGCCAGAACAACAAAACCTCCCCCCGAAATGTTATCTTCTCGATCACGGCGGATGATGACTGAGTATCCCTGAGGGGCTATAACATCGTTTGAAACACTACAATTGAGCCAAGATTCTGTAATTCACATAATATCAGGTTTTTCTGTAACAGCAAAAACTGCAAGATCAACAATTTTGTTTTTAATAGACCTAGCGTTAAAGGCACAAATAACCAAACGACGAGGGTGAATCGGGTACGAGTTTTGGCGTTAATCCGAAGATACCTGTTTGCTGACAATTTTCCCATTTCAAATGAAAATATTTTCCCCCTGAGCTTTTCGAAGTTTCACTTCATCTCTTACTTCGTTAAATTTCTGGTGTTGCACAAACGTGGTTTCACGTCGGATAAAAACTTTTTTATACTCCAGGTGTTTACTTAACATTCGAGCATTAGGTAACACTTTACAAGTATCATCAAAGTTCTGAAATTTTAGCCGTACCAGTGCATTTACTGCATTCACTTTTTTACCCAAGACCATTTTAGTATACGTGACTGAGTCACAACCAATTGCATTCATTACGTCACTCACAATTTCTAGTTTCCTATCCCCAGTGAGCCCAAATACTACCAAGTTATTCCTAATTCGTTGGCGATGTTCAAGTTCCCCAAAAATGACATCGTAGTCAATTTCGGAGTTACTATGTTTAGGACTTTGAGCACTTAACTCCTCGATTTTCGTTTTGATGGAATCAATTTCCTCTTCATGTTCGTCCAGTCTAATGTTAATTGACGCAATTTGTTCGGCCTGAGAGTCAAGTTTTTTGTTGATTTCTTCTAAAAGTTGGTTAGTTTTGGCTCCTTGGGTTTTGATTTGGTCTAAATCCAAATTAATGCGAGCAAGATTAATTCGGCAATTTTTGCAGAACCAGGGGACGGCATCAATTGAGAGTGTTGCAAAGGAATCTGCATTATATTTTAAACATTTGAGTGGGTGCCACCATGACAAACAAATACCACATTGTAATGAATCCTTCTCCGTATTGGTGACCTTCTTTTTACATGATGGACACTCGTTTAGGTTAAGCATGATTGCCACAACAAATAGTAAGCCCCAAATCAACACACAATTAGTTCTAATCCACATAGATGCCAAAAAATCGATAGTTACAAATGAACATCCCAACAATGCGAACTGCTACGTCGCTTCAAACTCTACGTCTGTGCATACTCTGCATTACCCGATATTTGCACAAAAGGGATCGCATCCGAACAGCTGACATCACACTGCTACACTCCATTCATGTTTACGCAGCAACACACAATGAACAGGTGAAAGGCCACTCACCAAAACGTCGCCACTACGTTGCTTTTAGCTTACCTCTTGAGAACGTGCAGCAATCAAACACTACACAACTTACGCCTCCCAACTGAGTGGATGCTACTACTCTGTTACGAGCACAAATATCGAGCATATGTTCATTCGCACAATTCGTACTTAAGCGTTGCCAGTCACCGGTGACATTTTTTTTTTTTTTATACTGCTTCCAGTTCCGAGACATACAAATGGTGTTTGTCACAATTCACCATGATACAACAGCTACCGTGCCATGTACAGTTTTTAGGAGCTATACTCAAGCGTCCGTGACAGCGTCCGTGCTAACCAATTTGCCAGATCATGAGTCCGATTTTCAGTTGCAAATTTCTACCCAACAAAAGGTCTCACAACAATGAGGATCATTTACTACGATGCAGGAAACACTTACGTGTACGATTAGGCTTAAATAACATGTGGATGGCTTCATATAATTAGTCCAAATCAAAGCAATATATCGGAGCGAAATCATTCACTGTTGTTTCGCGTGCCGCCATGGTGAAGAAAAAAAAATGGTTGCGGAGACTGCATCAGATTTGGTGTATAAAGCGTGTCCAAGTTGTAAGTTATCTTTGTATGCAATCCTTTGTCACAAGATCGTCTGGGGGGGAGGATGTGGGTTTCTTTCCCGGCTCCAGGCCACTTAATTCAACACATCGAATCCTATTTTACCAAAGCCGCGATAAAGGTATTTTCTTTCTGGCACATGCATGAACTGGCCTTGAGCCAGGAGATGAGACACCGCGATTTGTAGCCCAGTCGGCCTTGGCTTGATGAAGCCATTTCCTTTCCGGCACGCGATTGAACTGTTACTGAGCTAGGAGGCGAGGCATGCAATTTGTACCCATTCAGCCTTGGCTTGTAGAAGCGTTCCCCTTTCTGGCATGCACATAAACTGACAATGAGCTAGGAAGTGAGACACGCGATTTCTTCCCCAGTCGGCCTTGGCTTGAAGATACCTTATCCGACCCCGCTGCAAGGACGTTTCAACGCTGTAGCACGCGAGTTGCTGCATGCTTGAACAAACATGCTTGATAATTTTATCATGCATATTCCTTTGTGCCGCTTTTGGTATAGATTGTTTTTTTATTCAAATAAATTTTGCTGACTTTACATGGTTTCCTTGTTTCACAAATTTTAAGAATTTTTACTAAAAATCCATCTCCTTCCCCGCTACGTGTGATGCTTTGAAACAGCAACCACACGTCGTCTATAATTTTTGACTAATACAAAAGATTTCGTGCAAGGCAAAATCTTACCTAGAAACTATTCGTGTTTACCACAATCAGGCTGGACTATTGCTGAGTAGAGACACCAGCTAATAGCACACTATTGAGCGAATGTCGATGTTTCACAAATGAAATATTTCTGGCAACCTTTTCTGTTATCAATAAATTTTGTTTAAATTGACCTAATTTAGCATTAACCTTTTCGTAGCTTTACGTAATTTCTCTTAAATTTACAGCTAAATAGATAGTTTGTATTTGAAATATCCAAAATGCAACTCCAACAATCGTCCCATCAGTGAGCTGCACGTGCCTCATTCTTGAATGACGGCTGTTAGCATTGCTAGCCGTGATCGTACTGACAACACTACTGGACCACGCGTCTCCTACGTGGCGCAACAATTGTAGACCATCCGCACAGCAGGATTTCGAAACTAACAATCAACTCCGAAAAATTCATTTCAACAATGGTCCAAAGGGGTTTTTCGCTTTTTTCGAGAGGAAAAATTTTACCTAGAACTACGAAAATACGCCTAAACGATATCCGGAGTAGTTTCTTGTCTTTCGAGACCTTTCTTACATTTCTAGCATTCCTACTTCCGGAGGAGAAGACGTACATATAAACCGACAAACCGACCGTAAGTTTTTAATGATTAAGACTAGCGGAGTCGCTCGCTTCGCTCGCTCATTCCTTTGCATCTCGCTGCGCTCGAGGAGATTTCTTGTTGAAACTCATATGGTGCTGACAGACACTCCCAGCAAAAATTATCAAAACGATGTTCAAGGAAATGATCCAAATAATGTGCGCATTTTTCCACTACAGGGTAAATATTTAGCTACAACTTACTAAGAGTGTTTAAGAAAAAGTGCTGTCTCTGATGACAAACGCTGATTTTCGTATGCTTCGCTCACTCAATCAGCGCAACCTACCCTACTGCTTAATTACTGTTTTTAGGAAAAAGTGCTGGTCTGATGACAAGCGCTCATCATCGTTCGCTACGCTCACTCAATCAGCGCCGATCAGTACACTCGATAAATCAGTACATATAAACCAACAAACCGACCGTAAGTTTTAAATGATTAAGATGAACCTGTGGGCAAGGCAAATTTGTTTAATACTACTTTTGCAGCCAATAGCATTGTTGATAATAACATCATTCCTACAACAAATTTGGATTGTGAACTAGGCAGAGAACTTTGCACTGCTGTACATTTTCACCCCATCAATTGTGCTTTCAGCTCTTACTGTGCTCAAACAGGACCAGAAAGTTTCTCTGCTTATTTTTTTACAAAAATCGTTACCAAATTTGGACCCCCTTGGCCTTCATTTTTGCATTGTCCTTTGACTCAGGAAAAATCCCTAGTGTTTGGTCCACAGCAAATGTGGTTCCAATTTTTAAAGGCGGGAATGCTGCTGATTCGCAGAATTACAGACCAATCTCCCTTACGTGCTCCCCATGGAAAGTCATGGAAAAAATCATTCGCATTCAGATGCTTAAATACACCAACACTCATCATCTAATTGGTTATGACCAGTTTGATTTTATGCCAGGGCGATCCTCAACTCACCAACTTTTGTTAACTTTGGACAGGTGGACTGAAGCTTCAGATATAGGATAACCTACTGATGAAACTATTTTTGATTTTCGAAAAGCTTTTGCATCTGTAGTGCATAGCAAACTTCTTTTTAAACTAAAAATGTTGGGTTTTGATGGAAAACTTCTTGCTTGGATTGGTGCCTTTGTTATAGGTCGCACACAACGTGTTGTCCTCGGTACTTCTTACTCTTCAAGTTTGGATATTGTTAGTGGGGCCCCACAGGGTTCTGTGCTCGGGCTTTTTCTTTTCGTCGTTTTTCTGAATGATCTATCTTGTAATATTCGTAACACGGAACAGCTAAAATTCGAAGATGATCCCTAACTTCACTGTGTGTTCACTGGTTCACATGATAATGAATGTATTCAGGCAGGGATCAGTTATGTTTTTCGTTGGTCCATTGACTGGGAATTACCAATCTCAACCGCAAAATGTAAAAGTTTCCATATCGGCTATGGTAATCCAGTGTGCACTTATGTGTTGGATGGGGTCCCACTGCCAGGAGTTTTCTCTGTGGAGGACTTCGGAATTTGTTTTGATGCCAGTCTTAAATCCACCACCCACTGTGGTCACATCGTGTCAAACGCTAATCGACGTCTTGCTGTTGTTCAGCGCGCATTCATCTCGGGTTGTGTAAACACTAAGCTGTGGGCATATAAGGTCTTTGTTCGCCCCTTACTGGAATATGCTACTCCTGTCTGGTGCCCTTATCTCATGCAGGATATCGATCATATCGAACCACTCAGCGCCGCTTCACAAACTCTCTGACTGGCATGTTAAACTTGCCCTTCAATGCCAGCCTGAAAAAACTTAATTTGGATTCTCTGGAGCTACAACGTCTTAAGGCCGACCTCATACTTACCTTCAAAATTCTGAATGTTTTTTTGTCGGTTGACTTGCCTTTTTTCGATTTAAGTACTGTAACCTATACCCGAGGACATAGCTCTAAATTGGAAGTCCCTCGATCTAGGCTGCATTGCCGAAAACCACCCACATCCATCGACATCGATTCTTATGTCCAGTCTTTCCGTTACAGGGTCGTCTCATGCAGTTTAAATTTCTACTGTGTTTGACTTTAAAACTGGAGTAGCCAGGACTCGAAAAGGAGGTGATAAATATGTCCGTCCACCTGTGAAGCACAGCTTTGATCGTTTTAAAGCCCGAGTAAATTCAGAGTCAAATTGATGTAGCCATTTCTAGAATAATACACCAATTGAACGCTTTTCATCGGTACGGCTCGGGCTGGATGGTGTATGCAATAATACGATGCGATATTCACGTGGACAAGTATACTCCACACCACACGCAGAGGGGGTGTGGCATCGATGACTACTTGATAAATAAGAGGGTTTTAGTTAACGTGAAGTGTTTTGATAATAAATGTTTCATCTATTCGGTTCTAGCAGGGCTGCACTCGGTTCCTCATTATCCTTCTAGGGTCGAACATAATACCAGGTACGAAAGTAGCTTGGATTTAACCAGAATTAGCTTCCCTACACCCGTACACGGAATTCCTAGGTTCGAAGCCCAAAACAACGTTGCCATCTGCTTGTACGGCTATGAAAACAGGAACATTTTTCCCATACATCTCAGTCAACGCGAAAATTGTTCCGAAGTGAAGCAGCTTTTGGTTCGGGGGCAGCACTGCTGCTATATCAAGGACTTTAACCGTTTGACCCACTCTGACAATAGTAAATACAAGTGTCAGTATTGCATTTCGTCATTACGTACTGTAGACAGATTAAACGAACACCTGACTATTTGTAAGTCTTAGACACTTGAAACTTGAAATGTCGTTTACCTTGTACGACCGTCAATTATGTCATCCTTACGTCATGTATGCTGATTTCAAGACAATACTACCTCCAGTAGACACGTGTCGACCCAACCTCACGCACTCCTTCACTCTTAACACTCAAGCCCACGTCCCTTGCGGGTTTGCCTACGCCATTATTAGACCTAGTAGGAAATTCATTTGAAACGTGTATGCAGAGGTGAGGATTGAGTCTAAACTTTTTTCAGAAATATTGAAGACGAGTACTAGGTCATTTAGTACATTAAATCTCAATTTGTACCTATGTCTTTATCCGATGACGAATTCAGAAGCTTTAATGAGGCAACTCATTGTTATATCTGTGACAAACCTTTGACCTTTTGTAAACAACCTCTTCGACCCTAAAGGTGTGCGATCATTGTCATTTCAGTGGCGTTTTCAGAGGTCCTGCTCACTGCAAGTGCAATCTCTATTACCAGCTTAAAGACGAGTTTCCCATTGTAATACACAATCTGAAAAACGTATGATCAACATTTTCTGGTCAGGAGTTTAAAGTATTTCAGTGACACAAATATTTCTGTAATACCTCAAAATAGCGAACATTTCACAGGTCTTAAAAAAGGAGCCTTTAAGTTTACGGATATATTCTTGTTTTTACCCTCGTCGCTAGGTAATTTGTTTGACACGATAACTACGTTTCCTATTAGGTATATTTCCTGACATCCACCAATTGTAGAAACGTAAATGCGTCTACATGTACGAATATTGTACTGGATTCGATAAATTTGACGAAATGCAGCTGCCCCGAACGGGTTGCACTAAGAACATATCACGATCTTTACGTTTTAACTGATGTAGCGTTACTAGCAGACTGCTTCTAGATCTTTACAAATGTTTCCATGAGAGATTATAGATTGGATCCCTGTCACTTTTACACATTACCTGGGCTGTGTTGGGATGCCGCCTTACGCATTACAAACGTAAAATTAGAGCTATTGTCTAGCGTTGATATGTATAATTTTGTAAGTAAGGGAATAAGAGGTAGCGTTTCAATTATCCCGAAACGGTACACCAGAGCGAACAACCCATTCTTGGAATACTACGAACCCTCCAAACCGGTCACTTACATAATTTATTTAGACGCAACGAATCACTACGGTTTTTGCCTGAGTAAGCCTTTACCATTTTCAGGTTTTAGGTGGTTGACGGAGGAGGAGCTCGAGTCTTTTGATTTAAAGAGTATACCCAAAGACAGCACTACGGGTACCTGTTGCAGGTGGATCTTAGCTATCCCAACACATTAGTCGATTCACATTCTGATTACCCTTTAGCTGCAGCTCCACCTTTGGTCATAACGTGTCGTAAACTAGTACCTCATTTGGGACCACGTAAGGATTACATCCGTTATCATAAAAACCTAGTGTACTGTTTAAAGCTTGGGATGGTCTTGCCAAAGGTCTGGAAGGGGATCAAGTTTACGGAATGGGCGTGGTTGAAACCATTCATACATTTTAACACAAACAAAAGGAAGGATGCTACGATGGAGTTTGAGAGAAACTTCTACAAACTGGCCATTAATTCGATCTTTGGAAAATCGATGGAGAGTGTGAGCAAGCGGGTAAACATCAAATTAGTTGTGAATGTGACAAAGGACTTGGCATAATGAACTCACCTTCCCTGAATTATTTTGATGTGCTAAGTCCAGACCTAGTTCTTTTCAAGATGCATCAGGTTAAAGTTACCCTAGATCGACCAGAACCTGTCAGGTGTTGTGTCTTGGAACAATCCAAGCTTGTAATGTAAGTTTTTTTTACGATTATATGAAAGACAGGTACGGTGTAGTCTTTTGATGAGAGATACCGATTCACTTATAATGGAGGTAGAGACTCCCGATATTTACGATGACATGAAGTCAGCATTACATCTGTTTGACACTAGTAATTATCCTACAGACCATCCTTGTATAGTGAGCATAACAAACAGGTGTTGGGTACCTTTAAAGATGAGACTTCAGGCAAGCCTCTAAAGGAATTTATTGGTTTAAGATCTAAATTGTACTCCTTCGATTGTGCTGGAAGTGGAAAAAAGTTAGCAAAGGGATAAAAAAGGATGTATTAAACAATGTAGTGTCGTATAACGACTACCTTACTTGTTTAAATGAGCATAAGACACAATCATGCAACCAGGTCATTATTCGCAGTTTTAGACACGAATTGTTCACTGTGATACAAAATAAAGTGGGTCTTGCTTGTATTCCATATTTTCACTGTTCGACTAAATCACCTATATGATTGTTCCGTTTTCCTTTTGTATATACTGGAAATAAATTCAATTGTACATACTTTTATTTCTTTACCTTGTCAATAAAACTGAGGTTTGTGTTAATGAATATTGGTCTGACTCTGTGTTTTTTAGCCTTGTATTTGCTTACAATCAGATATTAGTAACGTTAGTTACATAGACAGTAGCCTCAGTAGTAATTTGTTTGGGAATGACGTCAGTACACCCTGTGATGTGCTTGGGCCGGATGTGACGTCATTGGTGGGGGTTGTGACGTCATCTTGGACCGAAAGTGACGTCACGAGTGAGGGTTATGACGTAATTACCCCCTGTGACGTCACTTCCGGCCCGAGCATTAACGCATGACTGATACCTATATTATTTTGTTGTTGACTTTCTTTTTTTGTAGGTCTTTAATTATTGCAGATTGTGGCAAATCGTAAATTTTTTCTTTTCCTGAAGGTCTTTTTTCCCACTGGATTGAGATCGTTTTTATTATTTTCATGTAGTCAAGGAAAGTTATATTTTTAGGGCTTTTAATTTTAAACCTGTTGCCAGGTCATGATGTTTCCATCTTGACTAATCAAATCATTTAGAAATTGTATTTCATGGTTAATTAGATAATTGTTGACCACTGGCCTTTTCTGAATTAAAATTATATCATTTCCCCATATTGGTTCTTCCAGAACAGACCAATTATTTTGATCTCTCCAAACACGTCTGTTTTTATCCAAGCAGAAAGTATCATTACCCAGTATGGCTGATGCTGTATATTTTTTTATGTATTTTAACTGCTTTTCTTGAAATTCAAAAATAAAAAGTCTTCCAAATGATTCGAATTCATTAAAAAAATAGATTTCCATTTTTGTGTATTATTTTTCAATAATCGTTTTAGCCAAGACAGAGCAACAGCTTCCATAAACGATTGCACATTAACCATTTTAAACCTACATCTGCAAAATCTGCAAATACGATTTTATGCTTTATTTTATCTTGCTTGTTACTCCAAATAAATTTGAAAAATATTTTTTCCAACTGATTTGACCAATTTTTTTCTGGAGGAGGAAGAGTTGTCCATGCATGTATAATTTTTGACAATGCTAAACTGTTAATGACAGTTAATGCACGCTGGTGACGTCACGCCAACACATCCCAGTGCTAAAAGTGTAGCCGTTATATACGGTTAATCTGAAAACCCACACACGTGACCAAGGGTTAATTTTGATAAACCACACTTTTTCGATAACCCACACTCTTTTTGATAATCTAACACTTTTTCCGCGCTCTACTCAACCACTGCTTTACCATGTGACAAACTTTGCAAAACTACCGTACACAACACAAATTCAACCAGCACATCCCATTGCAACCAACATAAATAAGCACAGTTACAACCTGCGACATTTATCGTACTAACACGAAAAAGAAAAAAAACCTCGCGCAGGCTACTATGCTAGAACCCCACCCATGGAGAATTGGCCCAATCTGCCAACGTTTTGCTCCGACACTACTAAAACTAGGCTACCGACACTTGTAAACACACCTAAATACACTTAAAAACATACGATACTCAAGCGAACAGCACATTTGTAACCTGGCTACATTTTCCACACTAACACGAAAAAAAACCTTGCGTACGATGCTAGCCTCCTCCCCAGCCCCATCCATGAATGAACGGTCCAAGCCGAATCCGACAACCTTTCGTTCCGACGGAACGAAAACTAGCCTACTGACACGCCCAAAAACCGTACGAGACTCAAGTGAATAGCGCATTTTATACGCTATATCTTATTTAAATTAATAAAGTATAAAAAATACGGTTTTACCTTAAACACAAATGTCGGTGACTGGGACTGGATATAGGAACGTCCTCGCGTACGTGAAACTTTCGCACCTAAAAACTTACGAGACTCAAGCGAATAGCGCATTTTATACGCTATATCTTTTTTTAACTAACAAAGTATAAAAAATACGGTTTTACCTTAAACACAAATGTCGGTGACTGGGACTGGATATAGGAACGTCCTCATGTACGTGAGACTTTCGCAGACAGGAAGTTTAAACCGGAAGTTTGAGTTCAGGAATTTACGTCATGTTTCACAAATAAAATCTTCAAATAAATTTTTTTTAAATCTCAAATAACTAGTTATGTTGGCTCAACGTCACACCTTAGCATTAAAATACATATCCGTGAGTCGTAGTCGATTTACCGGTTATAACTGCTCTTGAGCTCGAACGGCTAGTCCACTATCTCGGGGCTGGAGGGAAACACGACTTCGCCCACTCGTGTGTCCCTCCACCCCCTCGATAGTGGACTAGCCGTTTCTCGCTCGCGAGCAATTACAACCGGTAAATCAACTACGACTCACGGATATCTACTAATTTTTCCTATAAGTGTTAAATTTCTGAATTCCCATCTGCTTAATAGTCCTTTGATCTGATTCATTTAATATTAATAATAAGTTTGTTGCAAACACAACCGGAATGGTGTTCACTAACTGCCGTCAGAAGTTAAAACAAAAATTAACAATTGTAAAGTTTAAAAGTTTAAAACGAAGACGAATGCTCGGCTGTAAAGGAAGGGTTGATGGTATAGGGTTGGGGTCACGAATGCCTTACCACCAAGGTTAGACCTACCAGGGACACACTGGTCTTCAATGGCAGCGCCAAACGTGAGGGACGAGTGAGGGGAAAACCCTTACCATTGTCAATATTTAAAAAATAAATTTAA
>JAHWFP010243228.1:35760-54347 GCA_023313725.1 Lithobius niger
ATTTAAAAAATAAATTTAAAAAATAAAATAATAAAATAAAAATAAATGCATCACAGTTTAAAGCCTGGCCTAAACCAATTGTCAATCATAATCAAGATAAAATAAAAATAAAGAAGTTCATCATAATAAAAAAGCCGTGGTTGCCAGGAGAGACATGATCATGAACAATCGGGCGTTATTGGGCATACACCAGTCCAACAATCACTACCCAACTAGCAGGCGACAACATAATCGGGTCTTTTCAAAAATTTGGCAAAGTTAAACTCATCAAGATATTGTCTAAAGCTGTTGACGGAAGCAGCCACAAAGATCCGCTCAGATAAAGCATTACACACTGAGACCACCCTAATGGAAAAAAAGTACTTCCGGTAATTAGGTCTGGCTGAGGGGAGAAGTAATTAGTAACTGTAACCCCAAGTCCTGCCCACATTGCCAAGATCAAAGATTGGTATATCTATTACCAGAAAGCCGCGTACAATTTTAAATGTCAAAATTAGGTCCGCCGTAAGTTAGCGCAGTTCAAGGGAGTCCAGCCCAAGACGCTTCAAACACAGATAATAAGGCAGCTGCGCAAGGCCAGGCAGCCGCTTTGTAAAACGACTTTGCACCGATTCCAAATGGTCAATGTCTCGCAACAGGTAAGGGGACGAAACCTGTGAAGCATACTCTAAAAGCGGGCAAACATAAATTTTAAAAGCAAGGACTTTAGTTTCTACACAGCCAGAATTAAAAATCCGGTTTTCAGTTCCGAGACCACGATTAGCATTTGCCACTACAATGGGTGGTGAATTTTAAGGAAGAGTCAAACCAAACAACGAGATCATTAACTGAACAAACACTCGGAAGAGTGGTCTGGTTCAAAACATGTGAGCGGTTTCTGTTAGAATGTCCTGTATGAAAGGATTTGCACTTACCATCCGAAATAGGGGGCAGCTGCCAATCCACAGACCAACGAGCCACAAAATTGTTCTCGAGTTGCAATTGATATTTTGAGGTCGAGTTTACAATAGCAGAGTGCAGCTTTAGGTCATCAGCAAATTTCTCCTGACATGCATTGACTAGTTTGCAACGCAAGTCATTTAAATACAAAATGAATAGATATGGCACTAAAACCGACCCTTGTGGAACCCCACCAACAATCTGCACTGGTTCCGAAAACGAGTTTCCAATTTTCACACGTTGGGTACGCCCATGCAAAGGCCTCACGCCAGCTTAAGAGTGCTCCATCAACACCATAAAATCTGAGCCTAAAGAGAAGTTTTCGGTAACAACAGACTCGAAGGCTTTTTTAAAATCGAAAAGTACTACATCCGATGGCACACCAACGTCTAGAGTTTCGGTCCACTGATCTAGAGTGTCGGCCCCCAGTAGCTGGTGTGTAGTGGAGCGACCACTCACAAAGCCAAATTGGTCGTTCCCAATCAGCTTGTGAGTTTCAGAATAAACTGACATATGGTCTCTAATTATGGTTTCCATGATTTTGCATGGTACAGCCATCAAGGCAATTGGTCGATAGTTGTGAGGATCTGCAGCATCGTCCTTTTTGAAAATTGGAATTACATTGGCGGTTGACCACTTTGTAGGCAAACGACCCGAAGAAAAAGACAATTTAAAAATATGGTTCAAGGGGGTACAAATAAAGGAACTGATCTCTTAAAAAAGGTATGCTGAAAAACCATAAGGACCAACCGAGTGAGACAGTTTTAAAGCCGAAAATGCATTTAAAACACTACATTGGTTAAACTCCACCATTGTACAGCATTCCTGAGTTACCACCTGACTGCTTGGCATTGGTGGCTGAGAGTCGTTGTCCACAATTCCGTTTTTAGAAAAAATAGTATTAAAGGTCGCTGCTTTACAAAGTGGGTCAGTGATAAAATTGCCATCATCTTTAAGTGGTGGGATAGATCTGGAAGTATTCGTTCTTTCACGATACAGACGATATAGGGATATTAGGAACCAACGCTCCCACCAGAAATCGCAGATCGTTCTCGTGCTTTACGATTTTCGAGTAAAGCCTTGGAGTATTGCAACCTGCACTCATTGTAAGCAGAATGATATGAAATGAGCAGTCCTGTTTATACCACCGCCACAGTGATAACTTCTTCCTTCCAAGTTTAAGAATTTCAATTGGTAAGTTGAGAGATCTTAACTTTCATTGCGTCTAGTCAAACACTGACCCATCTTATTTTTAAGACTAGAACAAAAATTATTCCAGGCGACCTCAACCGAAACGGATTCAGCCAGTGTGTTTGGCCAATCGTCCTCCAAAAGTGCTGCCCTCAATGCCGGATAATTGATTTGGCAGAGCCGTGAGTCAGAACAGAGGAATTTGTTGAACCGGGAAATTTACGATGCAATAGTTGCTTAAACCAAGATGAGGGCCGATGTTAACGTCAAAAATGATCCGGTCATCATCTGTTAAAACAATATCCAATATGTTGTCTCCTTGAGTCGGTTCCCTAATAAGCTGTGCAAAACCATGTCCAGCAATATCATTAAAAAAAAGTCTGGTGGTGATGACTATTGGCTGTTGCCAGTGACCAATCTACGGTTGAGAGGTTAAAATCTCCAAGAACAATCCTTGTGTCACGACTGACTTCGGAGTTAATAAAATCAGACATAGAAGACAGCTGCAAATTACTGATGCCATCAGGGATATACCCAAGAATAATTTGACCCTCGATGGCAGCAGCATAAGGGATAAAGCCTCGGTGTTGTCGGCTACCCTGGTAAGCACAATGTCTGTGCTGCTATGATGTACAACGCAAATGCCACCAGCCCTTGAACCCCTGTCTCTTCTGATCACATTATAAGGCTGGCCCCCGACAACCATTGAATCAGTTATATCCGGAGTTAGCCACTCTTCAACAACGAATACCAAATCATAAGAGTTACGTGACAGTAAAAAATGAAACTCGTCAACATTAGCCACTAAACTACGAGCGTTAATCAAAACACAACTCAAATCATTCGTTATATTGCTAACCAAGTTTTCGACAGCCTGGCCAGTCGGTGGAGTATTGCATTGGTTACCGCTATCTCCCTCGACACAATACAGCCCAGAGAAACGTTAAGAATCCAAAGTAAGATTGGATGTTAATGGCGTGCAGTTCCCAATTAAAGTTTCTAGTTTTCCAAATGGGTAAGTAAAGAACAAATTTTCCTCTGCAGCACTGTCTTCCCTCTCTTCGTGAAATGCATACCATCACGAGAGAGGAGGGTGCGGTCAGCACACAGTTCATTGTCGATGGATATGAAGTTGTAGTTTTGATCGACACAAAGCAGGCGCAAAAGCACGTTAGTATTTGCTACACATTTATCTTCCTCGACGCAATGAATACCAAGACAAGGGAACAGCCCGATCACAGAAACAGTAGACAGGGGTCAGCTAAATGGTTTACATTCTTGTTTAGGGGAGGGGGGGGGTCACCTGGGACATTTTTGGAGCCGGCACACACAATGTAAGATGACTTGGGATCGATGTTGTTGGTAATCACAGGTACTTTATTCAATAACTGTTACACCTTTGCGCCAGGCCACGTCCAAGTCTTGGAGAGAGGGTCTAATCTGCCCCTAAGTGAACGTGCATGAGAATCGCCAAAGATAATAGTAGGAGCAGACCATTTTGAAGCAGTTGTTATATTTTCATGAGAGTTCTGTTCCCCACACGGAGGCTGGTTGCTCATAGTTGACCGTTCGGGATTCTTTTTATTGCACAACAGTGCCACATTGTAAAATTGATCATGGTGCTAGTCCGAACTGTGTGGAGCTGAAGCATTCTCGGCAGCACCAGATTGAATTGGAGGATGTCTACGAGGATGTTTTCTGCGGATAGTCACGTTTTGTGAAGGATTATCGTTAGTTAAGGATAAAAGGTTCGGACCAACAGCATCAGTAGACACGCGATGCACACCAGATTGTTTTGGCCCCAAAACACCAGAACACCCAACATCCGCAGAAACTGAATCGAAGTCGATGTGGGCAGATACAACATATGGTTTTCCACACGTTGGCTGATGAAGTTCAGTTTTAACAATCAATTTGTCCGATGATGAGTCGTTGACCTCTGCAGAAATGATTGTACCACATGCAGAATTTAGGTTTTTTAATAATTCTTCCATTTGTAAAAGTTTGAAGTTTGAAGTATTGACAGTGTGCTGTGGAACAAGGTTTTCTAGCTTGGTTTCCGGGTTATTCATTGCCAGTCTCGCCACATCAATGAAATTCTCCAAAAAAGAAGAAATATTGCTACAAAAGCCATCAATCTCATTGGTGAAGTTTGCGTGTTTAGATGTGACAACCCTGCTCAATAAAGGTTGCAGTTTTTAAATTGACAAGTCCTGTTACAGCACCACTGACCGTGTCCCATACAACGTTTGCGATACAAGGGTAGTGCCTCGTTTACTGCACTTTTAAGATTATCCAACTTAGAATTAACTTCGGCATTTTCGATGTCAGATTCGAGGTGATTCAAAACTACAGATTGATGCAGTTGGTCATACAGTAGATCATTCTTTTGAAATTCGTGCCAGCCAACAGCATCTCGGTAACCATATAAGACGGATTCAGATTAGTAATCTTCCAAAATGTCAGTGATGTCACCATTTAGAGCCGTTGATGCATCCATGGTTTCGCCATTAGAGTTAGCTCCAGTAGCTTTGGGTCCCTTCTTTTTACCATTTTTACATCCATTTCTTTTTGCAGGAGAATCTGGTCGAGATGTGTGTTTGCCACTCTTGTTGCTGCCCCGTGTTCTTAAATTGATAGTAAAGTTTGGGGTGCTCGTGCGGGTTGCCATCATGAAACAGATGATTTTTTGGAAGACCTTCCCACAATCAGAATATTCAAACGGTTTCTTTCCACTGTGTACCAGTACATGCGATGTTAAAAAGACACTTCTACGTAAACATCTCTCCACACTCGATACGTTCAAATGGATTTTATCCAATATGTACAAGTTCGTGCCACATTAAATTACAATTATCCGTAAAAGCCTTTCCACATCTACAACATTCAAAAGGTTTCCCTCCGCTGGGTACAGGTGCTTTCGATGTTTGACTACATCTCTGCGTGAATGACTTTATACACTCGCCACATTTAAACGGATTCTTTCCACTGTGTACAAGTGCATGCGAAGTTTGACTGCTTCACTTCATTAAAGACTTTGCACACTCGCCACACTGAAACGACGTTGCATGCGACGTTTGTCTACTTCTCTGCTTGAGAGACTTACTACACTTGCCACATTCAACAGTCTTGTTTCCACAGATTACAAGTTCGTGGAGTGTAAAAGCAATTGTCCGCGAATGACTCTCCACACTCACAGCATTCAAACGGTTTTTTCCTACTGTAAGTACAGGGATGTGACTTAAACCTTCCATACTCACCACAAACAACGGTTCTTACCAACTGTGTATGTTGCAAATGCAGGCTCGTCAGTGCTTCGTTGTTGCAGACTCATCAATGGAAGCTTTCTTGCACTCATCGCACTCAACTGTTTCACTCCTAGGTAAACAGGTACGTGGCTCACTAATTTCAGCTAACTGGAAGGTCATTTTTACATTCACAGCTGTAAAACGATTTCATACCACAATCATCACACGCGTGCAAAATTTGTGTAGAGTTTTCTCGAACTTCCGTGTGAGTAAATTGCAGCACTCTTCACATTATAGTAGTTTATCTCCAGGATGAGCTTGCTTTATAGAGAAAACAAGATGGCGGCTCCCAGCTAGATTGCCAGCCCCCGAACAACGATTACAATTCGTGAAGAGTTTGAGGAACATTCACCATTAAAGACAGAAAACACAACCCTGGCACATTCACGACTCGAACCCCACAGAATAAACAAGTTCAAATCAGCAAAAACAGCCTGAAAACTTACAATTTTAGGGAGCCCTGCTATGGCACGTCCGACGCCTCACGCTTTCTTTTTGTTGATAATTGTTTTAAATAGTCTGCTGTGGGTTATTAAAAATGTACTACCCAAAATTTTAATATTCTCCTTTGACCAATCTAAATTCAAATCCCTACAGATAGGGTTTTTATCTTCACCAATCCACATTGCTGCACATTTTTTTTTCATTTCTTTTTTAATTTGAAATTTTTTCAAACAAAGACAACATTTTTAAGTTGTTTCTTAAAGATTCTTCTCACCCATCCAAAGTTAAGATTGTCTCGTCTGCATATTGACTAAATTTATGTTCAACTTTTTCTTTTTTAATCTGAAAAGTAACACCTTTAATGCTTGCTTCTTTATCATGTTAGTCAGTATCTGTGTGCCTAAAATAAGTAAATATGGTGACAGTGGATCACACTGTCTCAGTCCCAGAGTTAAATTAAATACATGTGATGTAAAGCCATTATTTATGATACAACTTTGGACATAGCTATAAAAAATTCAATCCATTTTCTTATTTCATTTCCAAAGTTTAGGGTTTCTAAGCCTGTTTGAATAAAATCCCAATCAATTTTTTCAAATGATTTTTCAAAATCTAACTGCAATAACATCATTTTCTAATTATTTTTTTCTACAATAGTTTATTAATTCGAAAATTAACCTAGTCTTTTCAGAAATAAACTGATTTTTCATACAACCTTTTTGCTCACTTATTATATTTGGAAAAATACCTTTTATTCTATTAGCAATACATTCAGAACAGATTTTATAATTCACATCTAAAAGTGTTATTGGTCTCCAATTTAAAAAAATGTTTTTTATTGGAGGCAGGCTTAGGAATGCAAATAAGGACTTCATGTTTTTGTGTAGTAGGAAGGGAACCTATTTTATAAGCATAATTGCATGCTTTTGATAAGTGGAGTCCTAATTCCTGCCAAAAATGTTTATAAATCTCTACAGGAAAGCCATCAGATGCAGAAGTTTTCTTAGATTTCATATTTTTTAATACATTACAACAATCTAAAATTCGAATGACTCCTTCACAATTACGTTTCTGTTCATCAGACAGTTTTGAATGGTTATCCAATGTTTCCTTTATTATTTTAACTTTATTAATTTCTATAGCTTCTTATTTTTTAGTATACAATTTTTTATAATAATTAGCCATTTCTTGTAGAATTTCTTTTGGTTGAGAAACAGTTCCATTAAAATTTCTCTGTTTTCAGTGCTACTACAGTTTTATTTAGGCCGCAAAAATATTTGGTAGGCTTCTCTCCATGATCTTAATAAAACACCTTTCATATAGTCCTGTCCCTGGTCTATACCCCCGAAGGAATTTTTGAGTGGACGGATGAAACCTGTTACTGGGGTCAGGTACATTATAGTAGATTTCAAAAAACAGAGGTAGACATCTGCAAAACTACATCCGAATTTTCCAGCCCCAACTTTCCAATATGGCCGTTTTATCGATGAAATTAAACATACCTTTATGCCTTCACCTATGCTATCGGATTCCAAAGAGTTACATCGGCTTCTGGATGATTAAAACGTGTTTGTAATCAAGCCACCTACACAATGATACTAAATTTATGTAAATATGTCAGCCGAAAGTGGTTTAAAAAATACAGTGTATGCAAATCAATACAAAATCGTACAGTACTACTTGCATAAAACACAGAGGTAAGCAGTAAGTGCTTTTCGAAACAATTAAACAATATGGAAAAAATAGATCCCACCTTTCAGAAAATTTTAAGTATGTTCATTTCGGGCTATTAGAGGGCTCCCGAGAGCACTTTGATTCGAAAATCACAGCACGCTTCCACCGCTATGCCAGCACCTCTTCACCTTTAAATGGGCTGACGACGGTCTGCATCTAAGTTAAACAATTTCGGTTAGGGTTGATGGAAGGACTAGACCCCCACCTTTCAGAAAATCCTAAGTATGTCTATTTCGGGCTAATAGAGGGATCGCAAGAGCACTTTGAATTCGAAAATCACCTTACGATTTCGCCGCTATTCCATTACCTCTTCACCTTTAAATGGGCTTCGGACGGTCCGTATCTAAGTTAAACGAATTCAGTTAAGGTTGATGGAAAGAATCGATCACCACTTTTCAGGAAATCTTAAGCATGTCCATTTCGGGCTATTCCCAAGAGCAATTTGAATTCGAAAATGAACTAACGATTTTGCCACTATGCCATTTCCTCTTTGCCTTTAAATGGACATAGGACGGTTCGTATCTCAGTTAAACGATTTTGGTTAGGGTTGAGAAGGGCTAGAAGGGCTAGATCCCCACCTTTGAAAAGCCTAAGTATGTCCATTTCGAGCTATTAGAGGGCTCCCAAGAGCGCTTTGAATTCGATAATCACCACACGGTTCGCTGATATTCCATTACCTCTTCACCTTTAAATGGGCTTTGGACAGTCCATATCTAAGTTAAGCGACTTCGGTTTGGGTTGATGGAAAGAATAGCTCACCACCTTTCAGAAAATCCAATGCATGTCTGCTTCAGGGTATTTGAGGGCTCCCGAGATCACTTGAATTCGAAAGTCACCACACGCTTTTGCCACTATGCCATTACCTTTTCACCTTTAAATGAGCGTATGACGGTACCTTTTTAGTAAATACAGATGCAAACCTATTTACGTTGCCTTTTGGACTTGTGCGTTAGACTGACTGCACGGGGAATCGAACACACGATCTTTGAAACCAAAGGCCGAATTCTGACACATACTGACACAGCCTTTTTCAAGAGTCGAATAAATACAGATGCTAACTTATTTACATTGCATTTTGGACTTGTATGTCAAGACTGCCGAGCGGGAAATCGAACCCACCACCTTTGAAACCAAAGGCCGAATTCTTACTGCTGTTCCATACTGACACGGCCTTTTTCAAGAGTCAAATAAATACAGATGCAAACTTATTTACGTTTCCAGTTGGACTTATATGTCAGTTTGGCTGAGCGGGGAGTCGAGCCCACGCCCTTTTTAAAACCAAAGGCCGAAGCCCTACTGCTGAGGCTGTGTCAGTATGGCTCAGCGGTAAGACTTTGGCCTTGGGTTTCAAAGGTCGTGAGTTTGATCCCCCGCTCGGCATTCTGATATATAAGTCCAAAATGCAACGTAAATAAGTTTGCATCTGTATTTATTTGACTCTTGAAAAAGGTTGTGTCAGTATGGCACAGTGGTAGGACTTCGGCCTTTGGTTTCAAAGGTCGTGGGTGCCATTCCCCGCTCAGTCAGTCTGACATATAATTAAAAAATGCAACGTAAATAGGTTTGCTTCTGTATTTATTTAAAAGGTACCGTCATATGCTCATTTGAAGGTGAAAAGGTAATGGCATAGCGGCATAAGCGTGTGGTGATTTTCGAATTCAAAGATCTCGGGAGCCCTCTAATAGCCTGAAATGGACATGCTTTGGATTTTCTGAAAAGTGGTGAGCTATTCTTCCCTTAAACCCAAACCGAAATCGTTTAACTTAGATACAGACCGTCCGAAACCCATTTAAAGGTGAAGAGGTAATGGAATATTAGCAAAAGCATATGGTGATTTTCGAATTCAAAGTGATCTCGGGAGCCCTCTAATAGGCAGAAATGGACATCCTTAGGCTTTTCTTAAAGGTGGAGATCTAGTCCCTTCCATCAATTCTAACCGAAATCGTTTAATTTAGATACGGACCGGATTTAGATAAGTCCATTTAAAGGTGAAGAGGAAATGGCATAGTGGCAAAATCGTAAAGTCATTTTTGAATTCAAAGTGCTCTTGGGAACTCTCTAATAGCCCGAAATGGACATACTTAGGCTTTCCTTAAAGGTAGTGATTGATTCTTTCCATCAACCCTAACTGAATTCTTTTAACTTACATACGGACCGTCTTAAGCCCATTTAAAGGTGAAGAGGTAAAGGAATAGCGGCGAAAGCGTAAGGTGATTTTCGAATTCAAAGTAGACTTACGAACCCTCTAATAGCCCAAAATGGACATACTTAGGATTTTCTGAAAGGTGGGGATCTAGTCCTTCCATCAACTCTAACCGAAATTGTTTAACTTAGATACGGACCGTACTAAGCCCATTTAAAGGTGAAGAGGTAATGGCATAGCGGCGGAAGCGTGCTATGATTTTCGAATTCAAAGTGCTCTCGGGAGCCCTCTAATAGCCCAAAATGGTCAAACTTTGAATTTTCTGAAAGGTGGGGATCTATTCTCTCCATATTTTTTTTAATTGTTTTGAAAATCACTTACTCCTAACCTTTGTAAGTGTTTTATGCAAATAGTACTGTACGATTTTTTTATTGATTTGCATACACCGTATTTTTTTAACTACTTTTGGCGACGTATTTACATAAATTTAGTATCATTGTGCAGGTGGCTTCATTACAAACATGTTTTAATCACCCAGAGGCAGGGCCGTAGCCAGCACCCCCGCAGCCCCCGCACGTGTGGGGTTTTTCTTTAGGCTGAGAAGCACGAAGAGCGACAAGTCCTTTATAGATGATATTGAGTTTTGTTTGCAAACTCGAGATTATTCCAGAGAGCTACGTAATGTAAAAAGGTGGTAAAGGTTACAAATGAAAGATCATGCTTTCCGAATTATGTCATAAATCAAAAAATTCCAAACAAAGAAAAATTTTAAAGTTCAGAAGTTGATGAAAAACATGGTTAAAAATTGAAAGCTGCCATGACAGAGAGCATGGTTATTTGTTACGCCGCCTGAGAAGACACTTATTTTGTTGGTAAGCGAATAATAATAGCATGTTTCTGAATAATGCTTACAGTTTGTAATGAGTTAATCATATATGTTTATAATATCAACACAATATTATGCCAGACATGAAATCGGCTAATTACGCTTTTAAAAGTCTGCTTCAGGAGGACTTTTTGAAATACGGAAACGGTAATCAAGCACACAAAAAGTGCTAATTGTTAATAAAAAATGTTGATTACTGCATTAAAACGAATTTATGGTAATTTGGTTTTTAAAGTCCAGGTATGGTTAAAATATGCACGACGAAAGAAAAGAAAATTTACTGGGAAATAGAATTTTTTTTTGTTGGGGGGGGGTCGAATTTATTTTAATTCCGGAGCGGGGGTATAAAAGTATTCCTGGCTACGGCCCTGTCCAGAAGCCGATGTAACTCTTTGGAATCCGATAGCACAGGTGAAAGCATAAAGGTATGTTTAATTTCATCGAAAAAACGGCCATATTGGAAAACTGGGGCTGGAAAATTCGGATGAAGTTTCTCAGATGTCTACCTCTGTTTTTTTTAACCTACTATAATGGACCTGACCCCTGCAACAGTTTCATCCGTCCACTCAAAAATTCCTACGGGGGTATAGGCCAGGAACGGGATTAATAACCGGATCGCGTATTTTTTTTTGCTCCAACTCGTGATTTCCCAGATTCATGGCACTCTCATTTTCTAAATTAAAGTGAAGCCAGACCCTCCCATCTTAAATTTCAGTACGTTAATTAAGACACTTAAACATGTGAGAGGTACGAAAACCACTCAGGCTTTATAGTTATTACATAGTAATGTGTCTAAATCTTCATTCTAGCAGACGAATTCTTCGTTCGTGCGGTCAACACAACCAAGTCTCGTTTGTGTAACGACACACTTCATCACCCGTTGGCGCATGCGCCCAACAAGCTCAGGCAAGATCGTGCTCGGCTCTCACATTCCTTACTGCTAGCGAAGAACATATGCTTTCAAATGAAGCGCGCGCCCAATAATCTACTTCTCTCTCCCCACAAGCAACAAGTGGACACTGTCCCAATCGCTTATCTGCCCAGTATTTCGTTTTGAGTGGATTACCGCCTAGCTGAACGAACTTTCACGAGCTTTGTAGCGGTAACAATCACGGTAGCTACTTTCTTGAATAGTTTAATTTAATAAATTACTCAGTGATTGAATTTTGGTTCGCGCTGTTATGGTTAGAGCTGTCTGGTCTCGCAGCGGCCATGTTAGAAGTGCAAACCGGAGCGCACTCGCTAGTATGCTACAATGACGTCATTCCTCCAAGGTCCAAGGTGATGAAGTGTGACGTCAGTACCATGCGAGGAAATCGCGTTCGCTGTCTCACGCCATGGAAACATCAAACTTAGATTCTAAATTAACTATTGCCTAATTAATACGAATGTTGGAAACTTCGCGCAACTTGCATCTTGTTTTTTTCGTACCTAACTAACAATAGTGAAATTTAAAATGGAAGGGTTTAGTTTTCCTTTAATTATAGTTAGCTGTCTTTCTTTTTCAATTTTAGATCTCTCTTTCTTTTTGTAACTAGCCTAAGATATGGTTTTTCCTCTTATATTTAACTTTATCATTTCCCAGGTAAGTTGATAATTTCATTTTTCAGTGTTGCTCTGTTTAATTGTTTCTTTAATTATTTCTAATTGTTTTCACAAATTCGTCATCATTTAACAACAAATTATTAAATTTCCACAGACCCGGACCACGTGGAGGCAAATTTTTTATTTCAATTATTACTGTAGAATGATATGATCTGTATCCAAAACCAACATTTGATTTTGTAATAATTTCTGATGTTTTTTCTGTTACTAAAAAAAAGTCTATTCTTGCTACTTTGTTTCCTCTAAACCATATAAATCTTTGTTGAATTGGGTTGTGTAGTGTGTACCCTCCAAACATCGATGAATTTAATTTCGTCATGCCTTTTTTTTTTTTTTATTTGCCTTTTCATTATTACTCTTTCAATAATTTATAAATATACTACACGCTTAACCACGTTTTTCATGCCCTTATTTGTACTCCTTTTTTTTCATATATTATTTTTTATAACCCCAACCTACACACATTTTCTAGCAATCTTCATATGCACAAAAAACTATGTAATAGCTATCCGTGAAGTACACCGGGTTATACCGAAATAATTGCTCGTTTGCGAGAAATGGAACAGTCCAAAGATCGAGGGGTTGTGAAATCGCACGAGCGCGCCAGCGCGGGACTGTTCCGTTTCGAGCAGACGAGCAATTATTTCGGGATAACCCGGTCTAATTCACGGATATGTGTTTTAATGCTAAGGTGTGACGTCGAGCCAACATGTCTAGTTATTTGAGATTAAACAAAAAATTATTTGAAAATTTTATTTGTGAATTATGACGTAAATTCCTGAACTCAAACTTCCGGTTTAAACTTCTTGTCTGCGAAAGTCTCACGTACGCGAGGACGTCCCTATATCCAGTCCCAGTCACCGACATTTGTGTTTAAGGTAAAACCGTATTTTTTCTACTTTATTAGTTTAAATAAGATATAGCGTATAAAATGCGCTATTCGCTTGAGTCTCGTAGGTTTTTAAGTGTGTTTAGATGGTGTCAGTAGGCTAGTTTTCGTACCGTCGGAACGAAAGGTTGTCGGGGGGTTCGGCTTGGACTATTCATTCGTGGGTGGGGGTGGGGCTAGCATCGTACGCGATGTTTTTTTTTCGTGTTAGTGCGTAAAATGTCCCCAGGTTATAAATGTGCTGTTCGCTTGAGTATCGTATGTTTTTAGGTGTATTTAGATGTGTTTACAAGTGTTGGTAGCCTAGTTTTAGTACTGTCGGAGTGAAAGGTTGGAGGATTGGACCATTCCTGCACGGGTGGGGTCCTAGCATAGTAGCCTACGCGAGGTTTTTTTTTGTGTTAGTACGATAAATGTCGCAGGTTGCAAATGTGCTTATTTATGTTGGTTGAATTTGTTTTGTGTACGGTAGTTTTGAAAAGTATGTCACATGGTAGACCAGTGGTTGTGTAGAGCGCGGAAAAAGTGTTAGATTATCAAAAAAAAAGTGTGGGTTATCAAAATTAACCCACGGTCACGTGTGTGGGTTTTCAGATTAACCGTATATAACAGCTACACTTTTAGCATTGGGATGTGTTGGCGTGACGTCACCGCCGTGCATTAAATGCTGTTAATCAACACACTAGCCTTTTCCCCGAGTTGATTTATTCTCTTGTTTTCTTTAATAATTCCGATCGTCAGCCCCACAGCTCCACAGCCGTCACCTACAATACGGATTTCCTCATTCTGTCCCAAGTTTTAACAGCATTCAGGACCATCTTTTTCGCTTCTAGACTAACAAAGCGCACAATCACATTGCTTCTTTTATTTTCTGCCTCCTTGTCAGCTACAGGCTTTACTGGTAATCTGTGGATTGCTGCGAAACTGAGACTATCAGCTTTTCCCAAATGAATGCAATTTTTCAGTTTAGTTTTAATAATTTGTGATAAATCCTCATTTGTGATAAATTTAGGTAGGCTTACTTTACCAATAATAATGTTGTATTTTCTGGCGTGTTATTCCAACCATCATCTCGTTTCGTAAACTAGTAATTTGCGATTCAATATCATTCTTCACCGCTGGAATCTTCTTTCTTAAGCAAATCAATTTCAGCCGAGAGGAACTGACATGTTTCCTTAACATTCTTCACTTCTTCCTTAATTTCTTTTATGTTATTCTGCACACTTGACAGCATAGCACTAATACCATTCATCATTTCATAAACAAACTTTTCAAAATCAACTTTTCCTTCTTCAGCTGACATCTTCGTTCTATCACCATGACCTTGGAATGGTACACTATCATGCGGCAATATGTTTGTGCTGCTTTTCGAAGTTCGAATAACTCGTTCATGTGCTGATATCGGGGCATGTGCTGATATCGTACTCCAAGAGGAGTTCAGCAATCGGTAACGATATCCATGAGTGATTGCTCGATAAACCACGAGCCTTGCTTGGGGAGACCGACTTAGCTAAGTCGCCCTTCGTTTGTGAAGCAGTGGTACCGCCTCTGCTTAAGTTCAAACTTCAAATTAAGAAGGACTTGACTAAGTCCGTGCTTAGGATTTCAAAAGGTGGCAACTGTGGTACGGCCGTTAGTCAATTCCAGCTTAATTTGAAGTCTGAACTTGAGCATAGGCGGTACCACTGCTGCCCAAACGAAGGGCGTCTTATCTAAGTCAGTCTTCCCAAGCAAGGATCGTGGTTTATTGAGCAATCAGTCGTGGACATCGCTACCGATTACCGAACTCCTCTTGGAGTACGATATCAGTGCATACTCTGTCAATGCCAACCACGTGCATTTATTTAGTAACGAGTACAAACAAACGAATATGACCACGTTAACGACGAAACAATACAATAACATAACAACATCATAACATAGATGAATTAAAGCTCAAAAAGTTTACGTAAATAAACACTGTCACAACAAAACCAGTGGAAAACCAAGACAAAACCAGGACAAAACCAGGCGAGTGTAGTAAAGTTCGGATCAGAACCGTATGCAACGACACGGGGAGGGACAAAAAATATGCATGTAGGAACTTCAGGTATATAGTACACGTACGAGGTGTGTTGAATTCCCACATCCTTGTTTTCAATTGTCTTGCCCCCCCCCCCCCCTAGTAACACTGAATACGGTTCTGACTCGCCCTTGACTTACCCTAGCCAGCTTACCCAGGAGAAGATGAGTGTTGTTTTCCCTTTTTATCCATGCTATATTAGCTTTAGGTTTTGTCACTTGATAATGGTCTTGAGTTGAGACTGAAACATCATGACAGTGTTTATTTATGTGCACTTGTCTAGCTTCATCATGATCTTTTAGCCGTTATTGCTCTTTTTTTAGACTTTTTTGGCTCCTTTACATCACCGCAGAGGCTAGAGTAACCCCCCCCTACCCATGTGTACATCCCTCGTTAACTTGCGCCAGACGTTTTTCCAGCTACAACGCCTCCATCGGCAACAATCGCTTACTCAAGTCTACCCCAGATATGACTTGACGTTTGACCTGAATCCGAGGTAGGCTCGAGTCTCAAGTCGGTGCCTGAGAGCAACAGTGGAGGCAAACAAGTGCTCAACTCTGTGTTTAAGCAGTGGATTTCAGATCAACTGTGGTACCACACCTTTGCTCAAGACGTGATCCCTACTCAAGCTCAGACTTAAGGTCGGAAAAAGGCAACTGTGGTACAGCCATAAGTGCTCAAGTCTGTTTTTAAGCAAAGGCTTTCAAGTCAGTGCTTGAGTAAACAGATATCCTCAACTGTGGAACCAAATCCTTATTGAAGACGTGACCTCAGACCTAAAGTTGGGAAAGAAAAGGGCCGTTAAAATCAGTGTTTGCAGGTGTTAGGGACCATTCACAAAGAACGTCACACTCCGAAGGGTAGGGGGGGGTTAGTTCAGTATGACAAAACGTGACACGGGGAGGGGAGTCTGTCAAAAATGTGACGTCACACTTTTATATTTAAAAAAAAGAAATACTTTACTTCTCTAATGGCTGTACCACAGTTGCCACCTTTTGAAATCTCAAGCACGGACTTAGTCAAGTCCAGCTTAATTTGAAGTTTGAACTTGAGCAGAGGCGGTCTCACTGCTGCACAAACGAAGGGCGACTTAGCTAAGTCAGTCTTCCCAAGCAAGGCTCGTGGTTTATCGAGCAATCATTCATGGATATCGCTACCGATTGCCGAACTCCTTTTGGAGTACGATATTAGCGCATGCTCCGTTAATGCCAAACTATGCGCGTTTGTTTAGTAGCGAGTTATTCGAATTTCGAAAAGCAGCACAAACATATTGTCAAGTCCAAATAAACAATTTAGACCATGTTAACTACGAAACAATACAATAACATAACATAATAACATACATGAAATAAATCACAAAAAGTTTTAACTCTTACTAATAAACACTTACTAAAGTACCAGGCAAAACCACGAAAAAACTAGGTTAGCGTAGGTAAAGGTCGGATCAGAACCGTACACAACGATACGGGGAGGGACAAGTAAAAACAAGCATTTAGTAACTGAGGTACGCATTACACGTACGAGGTGTGTTCTTTGCAATGCAAGGTTCTTTGCAAAAGGGTGAAGCGTTGACATTTAATGTAACAGGCACTTGTCAGAGAATAGAACTCAATGAAACGATTAATCAACGTAACTCAAAACAAGATCAGTGGACTCGCTCACATAACCAAAAGGCAAAACCACGACAAAACCAGGTTAGCGTAAGTAAAGGTCGGTCAGAACCTTCTGCAACGATACGGGGAGGAATAAGTACCTTGAGGTATACATTATACGTACGAGGTGTGTTGATGCCTGCATGCTTGTTTGCAATTGTTTCACCCCCCCCCCCCCCCCTGGTTATGTTGCAAACAGTTCTGACCCGCCCTTTACTTACCCTAGCCAGCTTACCCAGATGAAGATGATTTTGTTTTTCCTCTTTATCCATATTTTTTTTACTTTACCTTTTGTCACTTTATAATGGTGTCGAGTTGAAACTGAAACATCATGACTGTTTATTTATGTGTACTTTTTTGGCTTTATTTCATATTATGGTCCTTAGGTGCACTTTACATTTTTTTTTCTAAATACAAAGCAAGACCCATTCAACAAAGTAGGGGAGATAGCCTCAGCGAAGGAAGAGCTCCAGATACGTGGAGAACATGACGGATATTTTACTATTAATTTATGACGTAGGCGCTGAATTTATGTACGGATAATACAACACTCCAACTGTAGGACACGGGATTTGTATCGATACAATTTCCTTGTTACATGAGGAGGCTGTACAATCTTCCTTGTGTGTGTCCCTTCTTAGGTTTAGTTATTTTTTAAGTCCTTAGATAGAGCGCTTGACTTCCGTAGTCCTCTAGGCTCTATTAATAAACTCAAACTTAATTTTATACCCATTGCACAACAACGGAATAGTTTAAACTATGGAATAGTTTCAACTATGGAATAGTTCCACTCAGGAACGTGTACAGGCACCCGAGAGGGCAGGGGCAAATTACGTTTTTCTGAGGACTTATTTTCTTCGCTGTTTTAACCTAACTGTAACCCTCTTGCCCCCCTTTTGGGACTTTAACCATTCCTGCCCCTCTTTGCACCACTTTCTTAGCCATTATTGCCCTTTTTTGTTTACTTTTTTTTGGCTCTTTCACATAACCGCTCCAGCAAATGTCGGCGAATTTTTTTTTAAAAAAACGGCACTTTCCCGTGAGGGCAGGGGCTAGAGCACCCCCCCCCCCGTGTATATGTCATTGGTCCATTTGTTCCAGACGTTCTTCCAGCGAAAATAAGTCCATCGGCAACAATCACTTGCTCAAGTCTACCCCATACGTGACTTGAGGTTGGACTTGAATCTGAGCTATGCTATACTATCTGCACTTGGTTGCATCAGGAGGAGGAATGCACAAGCCATTTCTTTCAACGAAACAAAAAAGCGACGTGACTTGTGGAATGGAATTTATAGCTAGCTCATTCTGAATGATTGGTTGGGAAACGCTTGAATTGAAAGTTTTCTTTTCAACCAGGTTATCCACCCAAAATACATGCCATTAATACCTAGAAGATCTAAAATGGTGGAAATATAAGAGAGGTAGCTTAAGTAAATTCCTAAAGTGTGCTTGGGCTCAAGGACGCCACCGTCTGGCATCATAGCATTGATTCTGGGGAGCTTTGGCTCAACGCTTCGCAGAGGTGTTGTGTTAATGTTGTATCACAGTATTGGCCGGACCTTGAGAGAAAACAAGCAAATGAGTCTAATTGTACGGTATAGCCGCTGAAAACACTGCTGCTTTGATTGATTTGTGTGGGAAGAGCATAGGCGGCTAAATGACCGGCTATCAGGCTTGAAGGGGGTAAAGCGGTGGTACGGTCCCTCCACGGGCCTCCAAGCAGAGAAGACTGAC
>JAHWFP010243232.1:0-15150 GCA_023313725.1 Lithobius niger
TATTAACCGCAAAACATGTCGTTAGGAGGCACGGCGGCGCTGCATGTCTACTACAATTTACCCTCCATTATTTCATGAAGGGAAAGAAATCAAGCATTTTCACACTCACTGTAGCATCTTGTATTGTGGTGTGACGCGCTGCAAACTTCTGCTCGGTTTGCCACTCTTCTTTTTCCGCGCCGCTAAAAGTTACCCACTCGCTGCTCTTTGCTCACTCGAGTGAAAGCAACAGAGTGTAACATATATTATAGTTCACGCCACGGTGCGGCGAAAACTGGAGAAACAATACTGTTCATGGCGCGAATAACCATTTTTCACAGCCACTCGTCAGAATGGACGCTACATCGAATGTGTGTGAGGGAGAGAGCGAGTGCAACGAACAGGAACAGGGGCGAAAATAAAGAAGGAAAAAACGAATATTATTAAAAAAAAGAGAGAAGAGAAGGTTTGATGTTAAAGCCGAAATAAAAATACAGAAAAAAAAATAAAAATAAATAAAGAAGCGGCCACAGTCGACAAGAACATAAAAGGTAGTGTTGATGAAAGAGAAGTCGAACCTAACGTGAAGCAAAGCCCGACGTGTTGAAAAGATAAGCCCCGATTTTTTTTTCGTTCTCCCTTCAAGAAGAGGGCGCCTCGGTAGCAATTTTTCACCCTCGCGTGAAAACAATCGGCAATTTTTTTGCCTGAATATAAGGCGAATACAGTGACAAGAGTATTTTGTTGAAGCGACATTACCGGCAGATAGATAAGTTAAAACATGTAAAACATGTAAAAACATGTGAATACAGCAGGATTAAACAGCACAGGAACGCTGCGGTATACGAAACCTTACAGGAAAGTTTATTTTGTGTTCTCTTGCTGTTTTGACTTCGGTTCAGTTAAATTGTAATTGCGGTATGTATTTATTACTTTAAGGCTTATATAGTATTGACTGCAAACCTGTAACATTGACTGTAAACCTGTAATATTGACTGCAAACCTGTAATATTGACTGCAAACCTGTAATATTGACTGTAAACCTGTGGTATCTTGTTTTGACCGACTTATAGAGTTTAAATTTACTATAGTGGAAGTAACAGGAAGAAAAAGTTTTAAAAGGGAAAGTATGCTTTTCTGTCTCTTTTCATTTTTGATTTGTTAAGTTCCTGTCTTCCGATCTGCCCGGTGAATTGTTGCTAGCGTGTATTTCGTATTGTATGGTTTATGTTGTGGAAACCGACGACAAATGGTTATTATAAATAAATAAAAAAATAAACCTTTCCTTAAACATCAAATACAGTTTGATGTTTAAGGTTTAATGTTTAATTTTTGATACAGTGTACGTTTGCTACATTCTCATGTCACATGAAGCAAATAGTACATACATTATGAGTTAATACTGACAACTTTTCTAGAATTACAAGGTTGCATTGTTTTCTAGTACTCGTACATTTTTTTTCTATTTTTTCCCTTATTAATTTGTTCTTAATCATGCTTTGTTTGATTTTAGAAACCCTGTTTTCCACGCTAATTACTGTTTTTATTCCTGTTTTTAAAGAAAATGTTCCGTTTTTTTTGTGTGTGCGGGAATGTTGTGCGCACGCGGACATCTGCTCTTGTGGTGTGTGGTTCGTCTTTTGTCAATTATTTTCTTGTAAACTGTACTGAAATAAACCCCACCCCACCTCACCGGGGGAAGGGGGGGGGGGACGTCATCCTCTCAAGTTAATATTGTAAAGCCCGTCAAGTTAGACTGTTGCAAATATATTATTTCACACAAAGTTGTGGAGTCCTGTAATGCAGTGCCTGATGAAGTTGTCCTGGTCCCGTCACTTTCTGTTTTTTTTTTAATAGCCTCAAAATATGTGTAAATCTATTGTGTGCGCGGCGTATCTTGAGTCCTGCAATTATTTTGTGAGCGGCTACGTCTTCCTGGAGGGGTTGGCTTTAATCGATGGCCGCCATTGTTTTTGTAACCATCTTGGATATCAACAAGGCACCCTGCTACTGAAAACGTACAATCGATTATCTGTGTTCGTTCTGCGGAGAACTCAAGATAGGCCGCGGACACTATAATTGGATATGTTAAGTGATAGTAAATTGACATGGCAAAGGCGTTAGCCAGCATATAGTTTATTTTAGAAAAACATAACATAACTAAATTTGTGTAATGACTTGCCTGTCGGTGGCGTGCATAGGAGAGGGGCAGGGAGGGGTACACATATTTTTCACAAATTGCCAAGCTTTCCGTTAAAAAAAGGACTTTTTGTGCCGACATTTGCTGGCGGCAGTGCCTAAGGGCCTAAAGGCCTAAAAAGGGCAAGTAAAGGCCGTGAATGATAATGCGAGCTTTCCATAGTTAGTGCTACTGACAAACACACTGGTTTTACCTGTAAACCCCACACCAAATAAATCCCTTGTTATCGTGTCTAAAACAGGACAACGTGCGCAATGAGGCGTGTTTCATCTTTTCAAATAATTAATAATAAGGCATTTATACAAGTTGGAAATATGCAGTTCTGATTTCACGTATCGCTAACTATCACGATTGACCTGCCTCCACAACGAGAGATGGCGTGCAACCGATGATTATCATTCTACTGTGGTTTTTACGTTGGTTTGTTTATTATTGGCTGACATTATTGTGGCATATGAATGCCAAGCATTCTGATTATTTTAATTAGTTTAATTTGCCTCTCTTGAAGAAACAGACTTGTTTCCAACGTAGTTCCTCCTCTTCCACTTAAAATTCGGTAGATCTGCTGATATTTTTTCTAGTTCTGTTTCGTAAACATAAATTAGGAAATCAATATCCACGTTGCCTTGGCTGATGGGCTTGTGATTCCATTCAGACATGATTCGTAAGGGAAATAAACTTAAACCATGCGCAATGGCTGTTTGCCGTGACGTCACCATGAGTTAGCCAATGACGAAAGAGAACAACGGCTGTTTGGCCGTCTGATTGGACTAGCCCAGTCACGTGATATGCACATCACAGCAAACAGCCATGGCGTGTGGTATAAGATTATAGGACATCGATGACACGTCTAATCTTAACACATCTACCGAGTGCGCGTGAAATTGAAAATCCTCAAGCAGTCTTCTCGGCGCTTTGTCTATTTTTTGTGTGAATTGCACTGATGCAGTTTTAAGTAGACAATCTACCAACACCTTTTTTTTTTTTTGCCATATTTATACCTTAACAAATCCAGTGCGACGTCATAATATTCGTTTCCGACAGTGTTAAACCTTGAATACTTTTTGTAGCTTCCGTAGACAGATCAACCTTGCACTGTTCCAGGGTAGATAAGTAGGTAGTGACACTTTTCTGAAGACATGGAATAAAATAATACCTGCTTCCATCAACGGCACCAGAAGGCAGCACATGTCAGGTTCTCGTAGGAAGCGAAACTTGATAGAAAAAATGGCGAAAGCGTTACCATGGTAACCGCGGCAATAGGGATAATACCTTCGGCAATTGACGAAATACGCGTACGTGGGCAACATCCGAACCTGAAGAACTTATTCTGCGCTCGATTCATACCGTATTCAATTCGTTACAAGAAACCTGAACCACGGAAAAAGCTTCAGCTTAAGCAGCCACTCAGCACGCTTCTGGGAACACAAAACCATGCTGCGTTACACTTAAAGCGCCACTCGTAAATACTTGATCAGCCAGTACTGATCTATCTCACAATTATTTTAGTGTCCTCATCTGACATGTGATATTTTTAAGCGATTAATATGTATTAATTGACCACGTGATCAATTTGTTTTAGTGACTCTAAATAGATTCGCTCGCTCCCCGTGATGCTTTGCGCTTCCTGTTACTTGACGACAGCGCCCTCCGGTGGTAAATCATTGAAAGCAGGTACTAGTTTCATCCGAATGTTTACCGTTGTCTGAGAAAGAGTGGCATTACCTATATGTATATTCAACCCTGCACCATACCATTAAATTGGCTCATCCGTAATCTTGGGAGATTAAGGTTATTACGACTTGCTACCACTATGGGAGAAAGTGGTGGTGCAACCTGTACTCACTGACGGGGAAAAAAACCGGTTTACCTTAATCTTCTTAGTGATGCTGGCTTCTGTACTATTCTCGCTTCCTCAATTTCCAATTTTACATTGGATGCATCACTCAACTCTTCAATCCTTTGAAAGACTAAATTATTTTCTTCTCCTTACAGCTTTTTAATTGGTTTAGCCAATTTCCACTTCATCTCCATCCTTGGTGGCAATATCTTGAGACAATTTCAGCATTATTCTGTTTATTGCAGTAGCGTTCATAAGGGCATGGGCAACTTTTAGTAAAAGGGCACAGTACGTTATAGTAAGCACTTTCTCTGGGGAACTTTTATTACGCCCTTATTTTCCCTTTTCATTATGCTTTTAGTTACCTTTTTTAGGCATTTACTTGCCCTTTTTAGGCCTTTATTTGACCTTTTAGGCCTTTACTTGCCATTTTAGGCCTTTACTTGAGCTTTTTAGGCCTTTACTTGCCCTTTTCAGGCCTTTACTTGCCCTTTTTAGGCCTTTAGGTCCTTTCTCAGGAAATTTGTCAGCAAATGTCGGCACAAAATGGCCATTTTTTTTTTTAAACAAAAAGGCTTTCTTAAAAGAGCAGTTGAGATGCTAGTTGAGATGCTAGTTGAGACAGACGCAAACCTGTGAACCGCTGGCTTTCCGTCCTGTGAGATATGAACGTTTAAAATTCGTGCATCATTGTGTGTATTCATTTTAGGTTATTCAGCTCGTAGGACTAAAGCAATGCGATTCTGCTCTACACCCGATTCTGTGGGCCATTCTGTCCATTTCACAGTTAACAGCAGGGCTACCCATGCACGGAAATCAGGGGAACACACAAGTGATTACTAGCACTGCATTACCGGATTATTTCATAAGTTTTATTGGCACCATTGCCAGGACGCGTTTGGGAGAACCACAATATTAAACTGTGGGTACGTGGAGTGCGATAAAGTAGATGTAAACAATGTGAAGTTAGATGCACTTGCAGCTATAACACAAACTTATATTTCGGCACCTTTGTTTGGCGGAGCCTTCATCAGAGTGGCTAAGTAAAAGTTTAAAAGCAACTCACATTGGCATGGTTGGTCAAAAGGCCTCAACGTTTGCCTACATTGGTGCAGTCAGTAGTGGAGGGATGATCGGAGCAGCAGTTCGGCCATATTGGAAAAGAAGGAACTGCTTCCAATATGGCCGAACTACTGCTCTAATCATCCCCACTACTAACTGCACCAATATAAGCAAACGTTTAGGCCTGTTGACCGACCATGCCGATGCGAGTTGTTTTCATAAACTTTTACTTTGTTACTCTGATGAAGGCACCGCCAAACAAAGGTGTCGAAATATAAGTTTGTGTTTTAGCAGCAAGTCTGTCTGACTTCACATTTTTACGTACTAAACTGGGGTTACGTCAAACAACCCTGCTCTTTAGACTTTATGGGGTACGATTCCTACCGCAAATGGTTTTAAAAGCCTTTATGCTCGTTCATTGGGATCTTTGCGATGCCGAGCCGTGCTTGGTATTTGTGTAGGGGAAGGGGTTAAGGCTCAGAAATATGAAATTGGTTGGGTGAAGGCCATACATGATTGGTTATTTCACAATACAGAATAAGAGGTCTTCTCTTTTAATTTTAAGGTAAAAATCAACCAGGCAGCGTCTTCAAACTGTATACACACCCAGCATCATTAGGTTCAAATGGGGAATACAAAGAGTGGAAAATAGTTAATGAAAGTGTGAGAAATAATTTGAAAAAAAAGAGTACTTACGACGTCTATGATGTGATGCAGTGAAAGCCCGAAAACGACCCGTAACGGTTCAGAGGAGTTGTGCGCTGGGCGGACGGATGCGTCGTAGTTGGCCATCAAATATCTCGTTAGCCGGTATTCGTGTTCGTCACATAGCACCCAACGAACTAAAAAAAGACAAGAGTGAAAAAATGTTACCAGTGAAAATTAATGTGATTATCATCCCCAGGTATCTACGCAGGGTTGTTTGATTTAAATCGGCGTGTATTGCGAAATAACTGCAAGGTTGCAGGAGGGCACAAGAGCAAAGTCATACATAGTTTCACTTTCATTTTCTGTGTTGGGGTATGCCAAACTAGTTTTTCTGACGAGACGCTTAAATGCAAATACAGTAACCGAGCCAGAAGATAATAGTTACTAGCCTATTGCAAGATAGATAATTATTTCATTTTTTACGGTTGTACCCTAAAATACAGACATAGGCTCGGTTGACAGAAGCAAAATGTCTTTTTATGCTTACCTTCTCTTGTGTGTGATTGTTCTAATTATTGAGAGGAATACGATTTAAATAAGAAAAAATCCGATTTAAATAAAAAAAATTATATTTTTTATTTAAAAAAAATCATAATTGTTTTCAACCCTGTATCCAGGGTTGTATATTTTCCAAAATTTCTTGACACTTATCTCGATATAACACTGTCAATTTACAGGTTACAAGTGGTGAACTACCTACTCTTTTTAGGTTTTATTCATTCCTTCAGGTTTTCTCACTTTGTTTCCTCAATGTTTCTCAATACGAATTTTTAATAAAATTAAAAAAAAAAACCTTCCCAAAAATCTACACTGTGTTATACCAAGAATTTATAGGGTTGGGGAGGAGAATGTGTACCTCTAAAAAGTCCGTCTTGAAAACATACATTCCTATTAGTTCCATCCGAGTTTTCAGAGGGTGCCATGCATTCCGTCTGGTAATTCTTGCTCGTTTTTCAGCCCAAATCTAAAGTAAACTAAATTCCCACTAAACTAAACTACATAATAATTAAATGCAAGCTAGTTTCGTTTAGTTTAGTTTAATTTTAGGCTGAAACCTGAGTAGAAATTCCCACATAAAACTCATAGCGCCCTCTATAAACTTAAACGGAACTAATAGGAATGAATCTAAGTTGTTACAGAAGGGGTCTCAGTCACAAATTCTCGTCCACAGCCTTTAGTTATACTAATTCAACATTACATCAGTTCTTTTCGTCCTCAGAATTCTGTCTGTTTACTACACTTTCAATTCCGGACACTTTCAGTCGAAAACAACATCGATCCTAGACATCACTAATCCCAGACTACCTTCAATCCAGATCCCATCAATCCCAAACATCTTCAGTCTCAGACACCTTCAATCCCAAACACCTTCAATCCGAGACACATTCAATCCAAGGCACCTTCAATTTAAGACAGCTTCAATGCCAGACACCTTTAATCCTAGACACAGTCAATCTCAGACACATCCAATCCGAGACGCATTCAATCCCAGACACCTCCAATTCGAGACGCATTCAATCCCAGACACCTCCAATTCTGGACACCTTCAGTTTCCTACACCTATAAATCCCTTTGACTTTCATCCTTTACAACTTCAATCACCTAAAGCTTCAATTAATTACACTTTTAATCCTATACACCTTCAATCTCATATGCCTTGAATCCCTTAAGCCTTGAATCCGATCCAGCTGCACGCAAGGACATGACTGGAGAGTTGATTCAACAGCTGAGGCAGAATTATTTCTACTCGACGTGGACCATGTATGGAATGCTTATCCTCAAGGGGTCGTCGCCTCAGTTGTGTTGAAACGTTTATAAAATAAAGTAAAATTACATCTCAGTGACAAAACATTTATGTTTGCCTGACTGGGTATTATTACCCTCGTTCTTTTGAAGTATTATTATTTATTTTTATTCATTGATACATCTTATAATGCCTTTAATTTAGGGTGCATGTCAGTAGTAATAACCTGACATTCTTTTTTTAATTACTTATTATTATTATAACATTTTTTTTGGAAAAATTAATAAATCAACTGAGGAGGTTTTTAAGGAAAATGAAATATTAAAGGTTAAACAGTTACGAGACTGTATTGTCATAACAAAAAATTACTATAAAAAATACCTACAAAAAATTATGACCTACACAAACAAGATAGGCTGAGGAAGAAAACACAGAGATTTAAAATACCGAAATGGAATAACACATATGGACAAAGAAATAAGGCTTATTGCGTACCTTTCATTTCAATTATTTGTCAAAGCAAATGTGATTGTTTGAAAACCTTGAAGAACTTTAAAAGAAATTTAAAAGATATGTTGAGTAGTATTTAATTAACTAACAAACTGAATTTAAAAGTGTTGTAACTTTAACAATAAATACATGTTGCACAAGTTATATCTGCATATATTTAATTCTTAATTTATAATGTGCATATTTAAGATTGTAAACTAATATATATATTGTAGACTCACACAAGTTTTCAAGTAAACTTCGAGTCATTTCTGCAATAAAGTTATTATTATTATTATTATTATATTATTGTTATTATTATTACTAAATAATAAAAATACTAATAAAAATAAAACAATGTTTGCTGTGCAAGGATTGAATTGCATTTAAAGTACGGTATCACAATTTATAGATTTGCATCATATCGCTTAATTAAGTGACTACAAAGCATCCAAAACAAGGTTATTAAAATATATTTAATTGCAATAAATTCAGTTCAACTAAGGACATTTTTCAAGTTTATGGTATCCTAGATATTTTAAAATTGAGAAACTATGTCATTATATTAACGAACTACTTTTGTATGTTTAATTCCATTGATAAAAATGTGATATTAAAACGACAAAAACATTACAATTACAACTGACACTTGTTAGGAACACTTACGGAAAACGAAACAGTAATATTAATTACACTTTCATATTTATATTTAATTCTCTACTTAAAAATTTATTTTTTATTGATAAATATTCTACATTAAAAAAACAATTAAAAGATTGGATGATCTTGCATTAACCTTGACTTTCAATTTTTTATTTGTATAGTTTGATACAGTTGTTTTCATTAAGTTAGTTTTTATTTTTATTTTGCTAACTATACTATACCAATAATAAGCTTTTTTCTTTCTTTAATCCCACCACATAATCTTAATTTGTTTGTATCCCGTAAACAACTACTACACTGTAGTTCATTTGGTGCTAATTTGACAAAAATTTTTTTAATATTGTTATAATTATTATACATTTCTCTGCACTGTCAATCCCCCGAACTTTCAATTCCCAACAGCTTCATACTCATGCATTCAATTCTCCCATTCTTCAGAATCATCTACCTTCAGTCCCCATGCCTTCAATAAACTATATCATCAACCCCCCCTCCCCCCATGCCTTCAATCCTTATACCTACAACCCCTACTCTTCCTTTGCTTTTTAAATTACAATAGAATAAACTTCTTCAGAATCTTACACCTTTAATCCCCTAAACTTTTAAACCAATAGTTTCAATCAATTAGTTTATCATTTTCAAATAAACAAAAGAAGTAATACTAACTCGTTTTTTGCTCACTTCAATTTCAGTGAACTTTGAGCATTTTAAATGACGAAGTTATCGAAAATAAATTGCCTCTCATGGAATCATTTCTAATCATGAAAAAAAAATCCAAAAATTTCTGTATAAATCCCAGCATCCCAGGATTAAGATAAACCAATCCGGAGACCCTGGGATTACAATTACTTCCCGGGATTGGATGCCCTACTTTCAACCAATCCCCAAACAGTTTCTCAGAATCATCAACCATCATTCCTCATTGATCAACCATCATCCCTCATTGATTTAAACCATAAAAAAAATAGTCGATCATTCACAAATAAACAAAGGACGTATTACTAACTCGTTTCTTAGCTTACTTCAATTTCAGTGAACTTTGAACATTTCAAACGATTACATTCCGGGGTTGGATGCTCTACTTTCAACCAATCCCCATGCACTTCCTCAGAATCTTCAACCTACACTCCCTTACATATTCCAGAAACCATCCTTCTACTTTACAGTTCTATTCAATCTTTCTTCAATCTAGCCCTTTTGATCCTCAAATCCCCTCTAAAAGTCAGCATCTTAAACTTTATCTTCCTCAATATGTCACAGTTCCATGAAAGACAATTCACAAATAAATCACAAAAGACATGAACCGGTATTACCCTACTACAAACAATTCTAATCCTCTGGAAACTTCCTGGGATTAGAAGCTCCCCTTCGCCAGTAAACTATGAATGGCAAAATTATTTGTTTTGTGCCTTCGTTACGTTTTGTGTCGTTGTTCGTTCATCGTTGGAGGAGAATGGCTGACATAAAATCCTAGCATAATCGATCAGAACATCCCTGCTGAGCTGGAAATGGTTTCCCCCCTAAGATTATAAAGCACAAACGGAAAGCAAACAAGCTTTTGTTGTGCTGAAACAAAAGCCATTTGATTGCGCCATTAGAACACCCGAAGGAGATAGTAATTGCATCCGGATATAGTGTACCGTGCGCATTGACGATGGAAAGAATCCATTTTTAATTCCCCAAAACCCGAGCGCTTTCTTAAGAAACGTTAATGAAGTTAAAACGACCTTTGGAAACCTTCCTTCTTTTCGTTTTTTTTTTCATTTTGCAAACAACAACTTCATGGCAGAAAATGATTTATATATTGATAATGAAGAGTCTTTGTTCAGTTATTGTTATGGTCTTTTGTGGTATTTGGTTTGAACTGATTAGTTTAATGAGAGGTACGAGGAAAAAGTTAATTTACAACATTTTGACAATACAAGCAACCAAAGTATTTTTTTAATCACCTTTCTTTATTGACGAACAGGTTATTGACCCTGATTGATTTGGAAAACACTCAATTGCTACAATTCTTTAAGAATGAAAATATATATGGACTAAGAGGTGTAATGTAACGATCAAAATCAGAAAGGGAATATGTATATTGCAAATAAAATACACAATTTGCGACGTTTCTAATCAATCCCCGCTACGTTATCATGCAATAAAATACACGGCTAAGAGGCCAAAGTCGAGTAAACACTTTAACATCAGTAAAACTTAAAAACTCAAAACACATTAATCAAATTTTTTTTTCATGTGCTTTGAGTTTTACGTTTTTATGGATTTTAAAGCGTTGTCTTGACTTTGGCGTCTTAGCCGTATCGTTTATCCCAAAATGAGCCAAAATGACTGCCACCAAGTATGTGGTCCGAACCGTGATCACTCAAGCTTAACTTGAAACCACCGAGGTGTCAGTTAAGACTGAGTGATCAGAGTTGGTAGGGAAAACTTGGTGGCTGCCATTTTATCTCTGATATCACTACTTTCTACGAGCGAAAACTTGATGGGTCCCTTTACTGTTACGTTTTTTTTTGTATGATATCACCCCTTTTGGTTGTTTTATGGTTTTGCTTTAGTGTAAGTATTGATTGTGAGCTCCTTGTGAAAATATCGTTGTGAAAATATCCTTGTGAAAATATCATAAATCGTTTCTTTAACAACCTAAAGAAAATCGTCATGTTGGTATATTTATTTATTTTTTATCATAGCCTAGTTTGAATTTTCTAATTGTATTTTGTTTTTCCATCTCCAGTTGGTGATGACATATGACAAATACCTACGTGGATGCATTAGTTTTTAATATTTTGTAACGTTCTTACCTTTTTGTCATACAGGTCCTACGTGTCGTTGTTTTTGGTCCATTTTTCCACCCTTTCCCATGTCCTACACGTTTGGCTATGCCATTGGGGACCTTAAGAGTCCCTGGCAGGTCTAACCAAGGTGGTAAGGCATTCGTGCCCCCTGCCCACATCCATCAATACCATTCCCCGACCATATTTTATTTTTAATATATTGTATACAACTATTAAAATCATTTTAATCACTGCTCGCAACAAATTATTTATTATTATTATTATTATTATATAATGAATGGTCGCTGATTAATTGTATTCCCAATAAAGTGCCAGTTGTATTACATTTGATTGTAAAACAGAAACAAGGGAGCACTATAATGTAAAAACTCAAAGCACATGAATAAAATTTTTTTCATGTGCTTTTGAGCTTTTACATTTTTATGGATTTTAAAGCGTTTACTTGACTTTGGTATCTTAGCCTTATATTTTATTTCTTGATAACGAAACGGGGATTGCTTCGAACTTCGTGCCAGTGGGTGAACGGTGAAAAAAAGAAAAATACGACATCGAATGACTGGTTTAAGATTTAATTTTAACGTTATCTCATTTGGTACTGTCTGAAACAATGTAAAATATGGCATGATTACACTTTTCAGACAGTATGAAATGATATAGTATACAAGGAATTTTCTTTTTCTTTACCACTGTGGGCGAATTTAACAACAAAAGTGAGTAAAAATGGCGTTTCAGACTAGTTTGGTCAACTTCATGGCCTATGGAAACGCACAACGAGGTAATTTGAAGATTAAAGTTAAACCGGTCAAATCATTATATTTAACTTTTTTTGCCGTTCCGTCCACTGGCATGTTAACCTGAAAGCTCTTGTGGCACCTCGAGATATGACGTCAGAGTAATGAATTTCTTTAATGTGATAACTAATGATGTTTCAACATCCAGGGTCTTTAAAATCCTCCTTACCCAAATTCTTCACTGCACCCTATTGAGGGAGTTCTCTCAAACGTTAAAAGCACCCAATTCCCTTTCCTTAGCCGGTAGAGTTGTGCCCTCGGAGTTGTGGAATAGGAATGCCAACCAAAAGCAAGTGCCAATGAACAACTTCACGTACATCCAACACATCACCATATTAAATCCCAGATGAGAGTTTTGCAAACCTTGTCTAAGGGTTGTTTTCAGGTGGGGTTAGAATTAACGGCTTTGAGAGATAGAGAGAGGGGAAGTCGGACAATGCGAACGAAGGATTCCGTTTTCAAGTCTGATGAGTGGCGTCTCCGTTTAGGGGACTTGAAATTAAATCCACGAAACTTCAAGAGGAACAACCATTAACAAGATGCAGTGAGAGGCGAGGGGCAAGCTGCTCTGTTTGAAGAAGTTTCAAGACATCGCATTCCAAATCTCCTCCTTGATCGGAATTTTACGAACACAGGCTAAAGGTTACTACACAATTACACGGTGGTCCACAAAAAAGTAACGACCCTGCATTTTTTAAGTCCAAATTTTCTAGTTAGCACCTCTCAGTACCAGGAAAGGACAGAAATCTTCCCGTTTCATTAGCTTTGATTTTTCTCTTCTTCTGGTTCTGAGGGGTGCTAACTAGAAAAGCTGGACTTGAAAATGTTGGGTCGTCAGTTTTTTTGTGACCACCCTGTAATTCAATCGGTTTGTAGGCGTGACAACATACAGGGTGTCCATAAAGTATTCATTCAGTTTTAAAAAACAAGAAAAAAAACCTATTTATCAAATGAAAGTATGCCACTTCCAAGTTTCTTTTTTCATCGGTAGATGTCGATACACGAACGCAAGCCACTGTACGTGAGAGCCAGGGTTGGCAGGTTTTTACCACCAAGTGGTTAAAACCTGTTTTTACCGTTTTTACCGTTGGTTTTTAAGGTTTTTGCCATGTTTTTGCCACTTTGGTCAAAAATGCGGCAAAAATCGACTTGAAGTCAAATAAAAAAAAATGTGCCCTACAATAGTCAAATATTGGTAAATTATAAAAGCTCGCCTTGAAAACGTCACATTGTTTACTTTGAAAATTCATATTCACTTCTTATTTACGCTTATTTGCACAGCAAAAGATATTCTTCTCAGAATATCTATGCGAATTTGTGCAACTGACTGTCCAAAACTTGCGTAAATATTGTGAGAAGAATAGCTTTTGCTGGTTTTTGCCAGTTTTCACCGGTAATAACCAGAAAAAACCGGTAAAAACCATGTTGAGAGCCCCAAAGGACAAGCAGACAACGCTCTGAAGCCCTAACCAGCCTGGCTGCTCGTGGCTGTGCGGCGACGCAAGATGGTGTACCAAAGACATCAAAATCGGTCCTTAAATGCAACCCCAACCGTACGATGGTAGCAATTTTAACCTTGTAGGCACGTAGTGAAGTTTCGCTTCTCAAGAAATTATCTTTGTCTGGTTAGTTAGGGCTTCATTGCTGAAACAACAATGACCGCTCATGCTGGAATTAGTGAGAACAAGTTATTCCCCGGCGTAGCATACGCTGGTCTAGCTGATTCCCGCTGATTCAACTCGGCTCTAATAGTCAGCATAATTGAAGCAATATTGTCTGTTTCTAATTGTTAGAGCTCATATCCATTTCATTGTCGGCCGCTCGCCCTTTTTTTTTGCTACCGTACCAAGAATGAGCCCGCTCACCCTCCTGCTGATTGTTGAAGCTTCGTTTGTTTAATCATGATCCCTTATCATGATCATTAAGCTTGCTCCCAAGCGAAATATATATACAGATTCCTTAGCCTCCCCGTTCGCCTGATGTAACACCTCTCGACTGCTTTTTTGTGGGGTTTGTGAAAAACACTGTGTATAAGGCGAAGGTGCACGCCGTTGAAACACTGTGTATAAGAAGAAGGTTCACGACACTGAAACACTGCGTCAACGAATAATCGTTGCTTTTGCTTTGGTAATGCCTGACATGTTACGAAATACATAGATGGAGATACTGTACTGATTAGACATTTTGACAGCCACACGTGGTACCCACATCGAGATACGGTGAACGAAAAATACGGTAAATATCATTCTTTCTCTTGGTGAAATGCTTTGATTCATTGAATAAATGACTTTTTTCCGTAGATTTTTAAAACTGTATGAATCCTATGGACACCCTGTATATCCTTCCGCCATTTTTCGCGCATTCCATAAATGCAGCAAGTTGGAATCCTTATTTAACCGACCATTTTGTTCTATACAGCAATCGTGAGTTTTGATTGGCTCAAAGGAAATCAGGCCATTAGTACCCCACTTTAAAATTCACAAAATTGTACGTCAACTTTTTAAAAAGTTTTAAATGCACCTATGATAATTCCAATGACATCGTGGTATCGCAATGATACTTTTAAAAGCTGGGACTATTTTTTGAGCGACGATTTACTCCTGGTTTTGTGTTTGCGATTGACAACATTGAATTGAGGAATATATACTTTGGGAATGTCGGTGATATTTCCACAAAATGGTGTTTCCTCATGGCGTGAAAATGGAAGAAACTTTGGGTGCCTGTGTTAGAAGCGAGTAAAGAATCGCCAGGAAAGCCACCAGGAAAACCGCCAGGAAAGCCGACAAGAACACCGCCAAGAAAGCTATGTAGTTCCATGAAATCTTTATTCGGGAGGGGGGTCGAGGAATTGAAAATGTGACCTCTTCGATGAACCC
>JAHWFP010243233.1:5274-17814 GCA_023313725.1 Lithobius niger
CATTTGTCTCTATCTGGTACCGTTCCATAGATGGTGGGCTCACTTGTCGACCACTTTCACCAACTTGTGGACCACTTCCGCTTTATACATACCGTTTGTCTCTATCTGGTACCGTTCCATAGATGGTGGGCTCACTTATCGACCACTTCCACAAACTTGTTGACCACTTCCGCTTTATACATACAGTTTGTCTCTGACTGGTATACCGTTCCATAGATAATGGGCGCACTTGTGGGCCACTCCGATTCTCAGTACTGGTTTTTAGTCTTCTGTGCAGCCGTACCGGCTGAGAAGACTACTGCAACAACTTTGTCTGTCTGTCCGTCCGTCGCTTTTTTCGACTTTGGAATGGTACCAGATAAAGACGACCACTACTGACAACGTTAGTTTCATTGTCAAACGTTGGTTAAAAAACACGGCGTTGGTTAAAACATCGTTACTTCCTTATAGCTAACTCTTCGACGTAACTAAATCAAATAATAACATTTGATCGTCGAATTGAAATCCTAAGTATAACACGCAGCCGAAAATACAAAAGGATTTTACCTTCGTTTAAAATAGTCTCGTCGCTTGTTGCATGAATGAATAGGCTTACCTTCGAAGAAAATTCTCCATTAGGCCTATCTGATACTTAATAAATAACAAAACTGCAGTTAATAAAAGTAGGCCTAAAATCACGTTACCACGGCAACCTCAAGTTGCTATGAGTCGCTGCTCTGAATCAACAGCATATTAAAATGTCTATCTATTGCGTCTACCCCGTCACTTCCTTACTACCACTGATCTATATAGATTACGTTGCGCATTACGTTGTAACACTAGCTGTGTGTCCGGATGTGCGCCCGGAGGCTCACCGTGTTTTAAAAATGAATAGGCTTGCCTTACAATCCAATTCTCCGTTAGCTGCTACTTACGAAATTAAAACTATACGTAAAAATTAGGCCAAAAAGCTGACAGTTACGCCAAAAATGTAAAATAGGCCTAAGCTAACTTATTTTTAACCGGCAATTGTGATGGTTATTACGTTTAGATTATATGTATAACAGAGATCGTTGTTGCAGTGCGTGATAGAGGTGTGCGCAGAACTTAGAAGTTAGAGGTTCGAAGGCGATCAGATACCGCCCTAGTTCTAACCATAAAATGGAAATGGCAGAACTGTACAGAAGAGCGGTTGCGACTACGTAGTCGCGTTAGCCGCTTGTTTTCTAAATTCCTTTACCTAATTTTTGGATGGTGAATCTAATGGAGAAAACCATTCGTCTCTATTGCTGGTACCGTTCCACAAATAATGGGCTCACTTGCTTGCCACTTCCGGTCATTTGTGGGCCACTTCCGCTTTATACTTCCGGGTTTTTTTTATTCCATTTAACTAAGTTTTTGATGCTGAATCTAATAGTGAAAACCGTTTGTCTCTATATATCTGGTACCGTTCCAGAGTTGAAAAAGACAACGGACGAACGGAAAGCTGTAGTCTTCTGTACAGCCGAAAAGAATACTAAAACAGCGTAACGTTTGTTGGCTTACAAACCCTTAATTTTGAATATCACTTTTCGCATGCGTAATCAAACATAAGTGTAGTTATCAGCACTTTAAAGGGACACCCTGCCTGCCTTATCACAGCCACGCGGAGATCGCCATCCGCGGATTTACTAGAGCCAAGGTCGGCTGGGGTGGTAGCTGCGGTACTCGCAACGAGAAACGTAACTGCTGTCTCGGTTGGCTTTGGGAATGAGCATCAAGTTAAAGATTGTGTCGTTACAAACCGGAATGATTCTCGTATTTTTACATCACTATTTATGATTTTTTAGGCTAGTGTCTTTGCTTCGGTGATCTACTAAATTAATTAATTTTAATTTTTACCGCATTAGTCTTTCAGATTTTTGATTTCATGGTAACTATTAGAAAATTAGTACATGCACACGCAGAGATGAAACGTCATGATTACTGTAAGCGCGCAAAGCATCATATACGTGTAGGATACAGTAAATAAAGTTAACAATTATTCAACTGATAATCTCCTAGACGCCCCATTTTAAAACGGATTTTTACCAAGGGAAAGACTAACGGTAAGGAAATAGACCTTTGGAGTAGTACTTGAGGTGGTGGATCGAGAAAAATGGCACTGGGAGGTATATGCCTTTAACCGTCTTGTTTTCCAGCCTTTAATTTTGTTGCTTTGTCGAGCGAAAGCTCTTTACTTGGCAACTTGATGTTGCTTCATTCTCAGCAGGCTCTCGTGTCTTCTCTAGACAGAACGGCGGTTGAAGGTCTAACGGATTTATTGAACGAATCCTTGAGGCGGTTGGTCACATTTGTTTTGATTGGTTGTGGGAGTTAACGGTCGTTATCTCACCTTATTGCGCTTCTCCAATTACTTGGTACACGAGCTAACCGTTGCTGATGAATCAAATCCACACTCTGCGGGTTGTACGAAGGGGTACAAACGTAGTTTCCTCTTTACTGATGCAATTAATTAGGCGAAGTACTACGTAGTAGTCGCGGTAACTTACAAGCAATAATTGTTAAGTTGCAGTTGTTAGTTAATTCGTAGACAAGTAGCAGACGCAGAGTATTCGAGAAATGAACTACATGATTGAAAGGCCAGCGTGACTGAATGTTGTTTATTCCACGAGAAGTTTGTATAATAAATATTTGTTTCTGTACGTCAGTTCGATTCGATAAAATAAAAAGGGGGTGCGCAAACCGTAACAAACTTATAATTCGAATCTTACTTCTCTCTGTCTACAGAGGGCCAAATTCCATCGCGGAAAATTCGGCGTTTATGCGATCATTCACGTACGTACGTGATCTGGGCTCGGTCTAGCATTAACGCCATGGCTTTATTCTCGTTTGTTCAGAAATTTAGTTTATTGGTTTACCAATTTATGTAGTTTGTTTTTGTGTATGAATGTTTTAGTTAAATTTGATGCAGAAAAACCGCGACTTAAAGGGGGAAAAACATTGATTTCCTTGAATGTACGAAGCTTTTAGTCATTTTCTAGCTAAAATTACGATCTAAAATGCTTTAAGAAGAGAAATCGTAAATAACTCAGCTACAGCCCTCCCCTCCCCCCAGCGGGGTGGGGGTGGGGGGAGGAGACAGTAACTAAGTAATTTCACTGTTTCTGGTCTTAAAGCAAGCATTTTAGGTGGGGTGGGCCGCAGCTTTGCCAGGGCTGTTAATAAGCGAGTTACGGTAATGCGTGACGTACTTCTGTCGTCACTCATTTTTAAAATCGTGTTTCTAATGTTATGAGTCAAGACTACAGTTACATCACTACCACGAATGTAAAACACGGCAGTGCATTGTGCATGCACATCACTGTGAGGGAGAGGTATAGCTACTGCTCCTTTTATGGTTCACACTACACGAACCCATTGAACGCCTTTGATAGCCAAACACTAGTGTGTTTGCAATTGTGGAGCTACACTCGTTCAGCCATCATTGAATTATCAAAGCTGCCATGCTCAACGTTTCCCCAGTTGAATCCATTTTATTTTCTTCAATAAACGAACACTTCAAATGTGTAATAGGCGTATTCCAAACATTTACAACCTGTATACCACCTCATGCAGGGATGCCACAAGCAGGGATCGACATGGAGGAGGGGGGGGGGGGTGAAGGGCACAATTTTCGCCTCTGGACACCCACACAAGGTCCAGATAAGGTTCGAGGAAGGAAAAGAAGAAAAATTGTGCGCATAAATCTAAAAAAAACCAACGCTAAGTATTTTTTACAATTCCTTCTACAAGGAAATTTTCTTATTATTTTTATTTTCGGAAAAAAAATGCAACGAATTACTTTCTGTTGTCTCCGTGGAGCCACTACCACTGTAGTGGGACGAGAAGGGCACTGTGGTGTCTCGTGCTCATGTCGATTGTGGCACGTCAAACATCCAGGGTTTTCCGCTTGGATTTCTCCAGCTAAATTGTCCCTCTCGACGTGTACAGTGGGACAGATAACCTGCCTGTAAGCAAAAACAAACAACAATTACTGTAATAGTAAGGCAGCGTTCACAAATTACGTAACACTTTTTTTCTGGCCATTTATACCTCTCCGTCCCCCTTTGTAACACCGGTCGCAATGACCATTGATTTTGAATAAATAAATTTTAAGTTGTAAACACAAGTTAGAAAAATTGTTTAGCTAAAGAATTTAGCTAAAAAACAATTACAAAGAAATTAGCAAAAAATAATTAGGCAAAAATTAGTGTGTTACATAACTCTTCGTCATACTCCTCCCGCCCCCCTCATAACAGATGGTAACACATTTGTTCTCCCCCCCCCCCCCCGCCCACCTCCAGGAGTTACGTAAATTGTGAACGCTCCTTAATTACTGCCATCTAGGAAGCGCATCATGAAACAAACCAAACTTTTAGTAAATGGTGTTCACTCACCATGGAAGTGACACGGGTTCCGGGAGTGAATTAATTTTGATGCGCTTCCCTCATCAAAAGAAGCGCATCAAAATAAATGGCGCTTCCTTTTTATGACATGTGCTTCCAGGCGGAACCCGTTTTCCTTTCTTTACTGCATTTCTTTTCGTAAAGTCAAGGAGGAGTTCTCGTCAGAGGGAACAGCGTAACACTAACAATTTGCAGAAACTAAAAAAGTCATGGCAATTTCATAAAAATAAAAAAAACGAAGCACACAACTGAGTCCTGACGATCATGATTACTCCGCCGAGCAAGAGGCATACTACAATACATGTGTCATCCGTTGTGTTGGAAAATTTGAATTCAGCATTTCTCGTGACCACTGTAGAGCGTTTGTTTAAGTGTGCCGATTCTCGATATCGACCTGTCGGTACGAACACCCGATTTTTATCTCCAAATCTCAACGATGATTGTAATATTCAAGACGAAGACTTTTGTATTTGATTTATCATCTTTTGTTTTTCAACAATGAAATACTGTTATGTTTGACGTTTATGAGCAAATGTTTGACGTTTGCAACCCCAAGTACTGGACGACTGTTTGGCTCGAATTTTTATCTTTTTACTTCACTTCCCTCCTGATCCTCCCAACCGACCCACTGCAGCATCAACCGCCATTTTTGGATGCCTTTTAGGCCTTTTATTTAAAATATTTTCCCCAATCCTAACCCCAACTTAACATCAACCCAGATTTAACCCATGCAAGCGTGAGCTGCATCCCGACTCATGTTAAAGCATACATTTTCTATCAATTACCATTTAAACTTAAATTCTGTTCAACTTAAATCCAAAGCAAGCCGAACGTTAGTTCCTCCTAAATCCATGACCCGAACCCGCAATTCAGACGAGCCCAATGAATCCACCATGATCTGAACCACTTTTTGGAAAACGTCATTTCACTTTAGGTCATGGAAGCTTTGAGCGTTAGGATTTGTATCGGAATTTATCCCAACTTTGGCCATCAACCTCTTAAAACTCCCCCATTCCCCCATTTGTCCCGTCAGTCATGTTGTGAGCAGCTTTAGGTAAATCCGGGGCCAAGTCAAAACACCACTTTACCTAAATGATTTCTGCCCAGTGTCTAGTTATATGATATCTGCCCAGTGCTCTGTGAACTAATCCAACACCAATCCGTACCACCAAATTTGATTAGCTGATCCACCACGCGCGAGATTTGGTGAATAAGCAACCGCGTTGTTTCAAAAAGTGTGAAATTAGTAGTAGTAGTAGTAGTAGTAGTGTGGTTTTTGTTTTTACCATAATAATTTTTACTAAAAGAACTTTTCATATGGTATAATTATGGCAAATGGATTTGTGTCGTTCATGTAACGTTTGGGGCCAGTAGCCTTACAGATAGGGCTCCTTTATGGCTTAGCCATCCAACGGAAAAAGTTAATATCTCCAAAAATAATTGAGGTAAGAATTTCGTCTTGAACGCCTGAATTTCATAAACCAAATTTCAACCAGCTCAGAGCAAAATTCAACGTTATCGAGTATCAAAATTCAAACACAAAGACAAATAGACACTAAATTCAAATTTAGCCGAGTATTTCACCTCGCTCGCTTCGTCTATGAATCGTCTATGAATATCCCTGGCAAAGCTGTGGCCACACCGCCTTAAAATTCTACGAGGTCAGAAATCGTGAAATTACCTATTATTTGGTAATTTTTCTGTTAGAAACTGACTAAAAACTTCGTACGGTATATTCAACGTAATCAATGTTTTATCCGGTTAAATCGTGGTTTTTCTGCACCAATTTAGCTAAAAGCTCCATACACAAAGCAAATTAATTAAACTAGCAAACTTATAAAAACTAAATTCCTGAACAAATGAGAATAAAGGCATTGCCTTAATGTTAGTCCGAACCCAGCACGTCCGTGAATGATTGCATAAACGCCGAATTACTTACCGTAAATCGCCTATTAACAGTTCCGGCAAAGCTACGGACATACCCCCTAAAATGCTTTAAGGTCAGAAATCGAAAAATTGTCTAGTTACAACATTTTAGATCGTAATTTTTCTGCTCGAAATTGACTAAAAAGCTACATATATTCAGGGAAATCAATGTTATAACCCCTTAAATCGTGGTTTTCCTGCGCCAAAATTAACTAAAAGCTTCATCATAAAACAAATTCAACAAACTAGTAAACTTATAAAAATTAAATTCCTGAACAAATGAGAATAAAGGCATTGCCTTAATGCTAGACCGTACCCATCGCCACATACGTGAATGATTGCATAAACGCCGAATTGTTTGTAACGGATTTAGGCCTAAACACCTTCCCTGGGCAGAAGTAACATTCAAATTACAACTTTATTACGGCCCAACGCTTTTTTTGTTTTACCTAATTAATTTTAACAGCGCATGGGTGCTTAATATGCGATTTACGGTATAGTATACAAGAATCTACATTCTCAATACCTTGCGTCCCTAATCCTGGGGCCCCTCATGAAAGCAACGGTTTCCGCTCATCAAAACATTTCCAAATCGAAGTCTGCTCACAAGAAATCTGTTAGGAAAATAAAGCTGAATCGCAGCTTCGTTATATCTACTCGTTTTTTTTTTTAATACGTATATTTAATTTTTACCATCGAGCATTTTACCGACGTCACGTCTAACTTCCGAGGTCGAGCACGTTCGTTATGACGTCACGGTATATCCTGGCACGTGCTACCCCTTTTTTTTTCTCTCTGTCTCGTTACTAACGCGCTAATAAAGCCAGAAATAATTTTTTTCTCTTGTTTCCAAAGCTAAACCAACAACATCCATATTGCGGGGCAGTTTGCCGTGTAATTAAAAGATACCGGCTCCCATTATTAATTTATATTATTTATAATAACAAATCGTTACAGCCCAAGCAAAACAAGCAAAAAATAGCTTTTAGGCAGGTAAAGGCTGCACCTGACAAGCAGCAGGTCAGATGCTGTAATTATTGCCGGGTTAGAGGCAGTCTATCACCGTACAGTCGCTTCTACAACGCCAGTCACGCACGTCGGTTGGCCCGTGTTGTTGAACCACGGTCGCGGGCGTAACCAAAATATCGAACCAGTCCACTCAAGGTAAAAACACTACGTAAGTTTAATCGAGTACTAGATAACTAACGAAGTAACACAATGGATCGAACATCGTCAACAGTTACGAAGGACAAGGGAGCAGCAGGAATGAGGGGAAAACCCCAGCAACGTTATAAGTTGGGGAATTAAACCCGGGTCTTTGGATTGGCCTCCCAAACCGTAGACTACCAGAGCACATAATCACTCACACGAAATAGAACTCAACCCAGAAACCAGCAACACACAAAACACACACATTTAAAAAAGACACAAATTGAGTTTACTTTCTGAATTACCTTCAAGTAAAAACAATCCTTGTTCCTGGCATTGGAGTTCAAATGACAGTTCGCTTCGTTCGAGTGAGCTCTAATCGGTTTTTATTTGTGCACATTCAAAACTGTCAGTTCCGTGGGGACACGAGCTCTAATGCTTTTTTTTTTCTAAACGGCAAAACCGCTTTTTGTTCATTATCTACATAATTAAAATCATAGGATGTGCGTGCGTGGGTGCGTGCGTGTTTGTACCTCTCCTCCTCTGGAACCAAAGCACCTACAAAGATGGGAGTAGGACCAAACGAAAGATAATTAAATTTCGGTTTTAATATGCCTATTTTCATCGCTGTAACTTGATATTATCACCCTCAAATATGCGAAAGAACCTGAAAAACTAACGTCAAAGTTTTTTTTAAAGCCTCATGACGTCATAGTTTGTTCATGAAACCTCCACGAGCAAAGGGAGATGATCTGGAGCGCAGCGAGATGCGGCCGAATGAGCTGAAAAAATAACCTAAACGTTGTTACACATACAGACATACAAATCTTAAAATCGGTTTCTGTATTAACTAACTTGATGCATGGAAAAATCAAAACAATAGATTTGGTTTTAAAAGGGTGTCAAGCATTCGTGTTTCTGAGACACAGAGACGCATGGATTGAGCGAGCAAAGCGAGGGATTTTCACATAAAGTAAACCTTTTCAATGTGTCTCTCGCTTTGCTATATCAATCTTTCATCTCTCACCTTCGTAGGAGATTAAATCTGACGTTCTGCAGATGTTCCTCCAAGTGAGGGATCATCAAGAAAACCCATATAAAGTTTATACTAACACAAATTATAAGTGATGTGTGGTTCTTAGTGGTTACATAGATTCAGTCACGGTTCTGAGGAAATGTCTGCGCTGATTGAGTGAGCGAAGCGAACGAAAATCAGCGTTTGTTATCAGATACAGCGCTTTTCTGATAAATTGCCTGATCTTTTTGCTTCGAAAGATACAAATGTTGGAATGATTTATGGTTATCATTTGTTTATACAGTAAAGTCATCCGAAAAACGCGTGCTGCACTCGGACCATTTGCCTGATCGTTTTAGACGTGGAATCTCTGTCAGCAGCACAAGAGTTGCAAGATGAAAGCTCCTCGAGCGAAGCGAGACGACGCGGAATGAGCGAGCGAAGCGAGCGACTCCGCTAGTTCTAATAAAAGTTAAGCTATTGCAATCCTCTCCTTAACACGTTTGTGTCGGAGATTTCTTTAATCACAAACTCTCCATCCAACCAACCCAGGATTTAATTAAGAACACGAGACTTGAATATGGTTCGAAAAGTTGAAAAAAAAAAGGAAATATCTATATACACATGTCGTTTGAGTCGAAATATGGGGAGCGGCCGAAACAGGCAGGGGAAAATCCAATCAAAACCAAGCAAATTAATGCGATCGGACGAGCATGTTCATTCTTCCACAGCAGCAATGAAAAAGGGGGAGCATTTTCATTCTTCGCACGACAGCAATGAAAAAGGGCGAGCGTGATCATACTTTACTCGGTGGCAAAGAAAAAACGGCGAGCGGCCGACAATATGAAGGGTAATGGCGACATGCTTTGTTGACAGGAAACTCTGGTCAATCAAACTCTTGGCCCCAACAGAGGGCTAAAGGACGAGCATGTGCATTCTTTTCACAGCATCAGTGAAAATGGGGAGGTGTACAAAAAAAGGGTGAGCGCGTTCATTCTTTGCACGGTGGCAATGAAAAAGGAGGAGAGGCTGGCAGTATGAAGGGTAATGTTGATTAATAGTAACACTCTGGGCACTCAAATCGTAGAAGGCCTAACTCACTGCCCCAACAGAAATAAACGCCAGTGCGACAACAAAAGGAACAGTGTGACAACGTGGGTTCCTATTACGCCGGGACCGCCCAATTCTTTAACAAAAATATCGTTTTCTAATGCTGAAGTAACTTCCGGACGAAGAGAAACCGACAGATCATACGTTTAGCAGAGAAACGAGGGGGGAGGGGGGAGAAGAGGGGGGGGGAGAGTGAATACACACGAGCAAAACAGTACAATATGAAACAAGTTAACGCTCGTATAGATGAATCGGTTTCAATTTTAATTCTTGTTAGACCTTTTAAAAACGGAGAGTCGAACCGAAAAACCTTCTTTTATGGTCACACTAGCGGAAGCCCGTGCTACGCACGGGTGGTGTTTGATGCACCGTTAAAAACACTGGAACGATTTCCTTCCTCATGTGTTTTACGGAATGCGTGTATGGCGTCTATGTGTTTTTGCGTACTCTGTCTAGGAAACGGTGTTTTTCGTTTGCTTCACTCCCTCATTCAGCGTATCCCTTGTGCCGGAGTCCATACACTTACATTACAAATGATTCTTTCCTGCCAAAATGGTTGGAATACGCGTTTGTACATGTGAAATAAATAAATACGCCTTTGTGCATGTGAAATAATAAATACGCCTTTGTACACCGGAAATAAATAATTACGGCTTTGTACACCTGCAATAAATAAATAGGTATTAGACATTGTAAGGGAGGATTAAACAAACGAAGCTTCAACAATCAGCAAGAGGGCGAGCGGGCTCATTCTTGCCACGGTAGCAAAGAAAAAGGGCGAGCGACCGACAATGCAAACGGATATGTGCTGTATCAATTACTTGCGGCCGTCTTGTGGCGGCCGTTTTGTGGCCGTCTCGTTGCCGTCCATCCTACGCGACAACTCGATTAACAAACGAAGCTTCAACAACCAGTAAGAGGGAGAGCGGGCTCATTCTTCCCATGGTAGCAAAGAAAAAGGGCGAGCGACCGACAATGAAAACGGTTATGTGCTGTATCAACAATTACTTGCGGCCGTCTTGTGGCCGTCTCGTTGCCGTCCATCCTATGCGACAACTCGATTTTATTAATAAAGATTCGAAATACTGTTCTATGGAAAACGTCATAGAATAGGTTAAGTCGGGTGGTCATAAGAGAGACTGGGAGAATTCAACTATGCATCCACATTAGGAACGGCAGATCGAAGGGTAGTGGGGAGGAAAAGATCTAATGCTAATCCTTTTCCTCCAATTGCGTTCTACCTGTCCTCCCTATTATGTGTGCATAATTGGAGTCTCCCGTTCGTTCTTATAGCGACCCAACTCTGGAAAGGAGATGGGCCGGGCCCCCCCCCCCCCCTCCTCCTCCTCCTCCCATTCTCGGTTACACCCACCCCTTTTTAGTTTCACACAACCATTGCTGTTCCGAAGCTATTGCAATTGACTAGCGTGCGATTGTCTGTCTAGGGTAGATGTTCAATGCCCAACAATGTTTTAAAAGATCTCTTCATTGCCCTAACGTTGGTTATGGATTATTCGTTTCCAGTGTTTCCACGTTGCCATGTCACCGCAGTGTTGCGTATATTGAGCAAAAAACGGATTCCCCGTTTAGGAAAAAAAGCAAATTGTGTACTCTCACAGCTGTGAAGGTACACAAATTAAAACTGATTAAAGTTCACCAGAACGCGACGAACTATAATTTGAACTCCAATTCAAGGGTACAAGGACTGTTTTTACTGAATGGTTATGCCAGATGGAAGTGAACGCAGTTTGTATCAGAATTGTTTAATGTTTGTGAGCGTGTTGGCGTGCGTGTTTACGTGCGTATGTGTTTCCACATTGTAGTGTCATCTCAGTGATGTATGTCCTGAGCTAAGGAAACAGAAACAAGCCAAACAGCTAAAATCGTACACTGGAAATAACGATGTGTGTATGTGTATATTTATTTAATGGTGTATAAAACGCGATGAAACTGCCAACGAGACGCCAAAAGATGCCCTTCTGTATCCAAATATACAAATGCAGTTGTCAGATGATGCGCAAAAAGGTTACTCTTTAACGCACCAACTTCACTCTATCAATGTAACATCAGACCTGAACTCCAGGTTAATGCAACGAGTTATTTAATTCTGAGCAAACACAGGAATAAAATAACTGGTTGCTTCAACCTGGAGTTGCGGACTGATGGTTCATTGATAGAGTGAAGTTGTTGCCATTGAAGAGTAACCCTATTTTGCATCACTAGACAACTCAGGATTATTTCTCTCACGTCCCTTTGGTCGGGCATGGGATTCGATACAATGGCCACTTGGTTAGCAACCAACGACTACTCTGACCACTTGGTTGTGCTTGCTCGCTTTGTTTGGGATACTGGGTAGCCCGCAGTGAACGTTGTTTAGAACGCGCTTTCTTTTTCACCCTTTCGCCTGGTGTCGTGCTTTCATTTGGCTGCAGTAGTGCATAAAGGGTTAAAAATATGGATGCCCAGGAGTCCATTAGATTCATCAATGAGCTGTGCCAGCGTAGCGAAATAACTACAGTTCGAGTGAATTTCCACGTAGACAGGCTGGAGAATAAGCGGTTTGAAATCGTGGTGCCGCACAGACAGACTGGCAGATAAACGCAGATACGTGACCCTTTAAGACTGGCAGATACAGGCAGATCTGCCACCGCTGCCACCATTATAAATTCAATGGTCGACTCTCGATTGCAAAAAAAAAAATTGAATTTTCAGTGCCTGTCTTACAAGTTTTAACCCTTAGACTATTAACGATGCTCTTATAAAGTGACGTAGAGATATTTTTTACTTCATGCCGTAAATAATTGAATAATGATTATTATTTACGGATTACCGGACATACTGTTTGTTAAAAACAATAATTTACTAATTAATAATCACCACTTCGATACGCCGTTCTGGTCAAAAGTTGTCGGCAAAGGTTGTCAGAAGAGAACA
>JAHWFP010243237.1:0-18979 GCA_023313725.1 Lithobius niger
TCCGCTGGTAATCGACGTATTTCAAAGCCCACTGGTTACACAAATTGCAATATTCACGATGCTGTCTACCTCGATTCACGAAACTGCCTAGATCGCCGCCATGTTTGTTGTAGTTCATCCTGTCAACCGTCGGACGGCGCCACTGTCGCCGATCTCACGCAAAAAGCCCGGAGCTTCCCCTCCTAATCTTTCCTCCATGGATATACCGACACACTTCTTCCTGTGGTAGGCGGAGCTCTGGCGGTAGTTGCGGCTACTAATACCTCTGCTAATGCTTTTGCCATCGAAGCAGCAGAAGGCAAAGCATTAGCTGAGGTAGTAGTAGCCGCAACTACCGCTAGAGCTCTGCGTAGAACGGGAAGAAGTGAGACTGTATATCTAGTTAACTTTCTAATCTATGTTTTGACCACAATTTTGGTGCATGTCGTGTATCATTTAACTATGCAAACCACTGTCGTACACAGGGAGGGCGAGGGAGGGGGGGGGGGGGTAGAGGGAAGAAGGTGAGAGACATTACCCCTGTCAGGCTGTCCCTTTTTGCTAAAAAGAAAAAAGAATGGTCTTTTCGTGTCGACATGTGCACAAGGGCTCGTCATAATTAGAAGTAGCCAGCGGGATGATAAAAATTAAAAAAAAAAAACCTTGTGGTATGTGCTGTTGCGGTGGTGCACGATTGGCTAGATTCTACACTTCTGTCGTTATAGGGACTGATCATTATTTATCGCCGGGGGGGGGGGCCGAGAAATTTTTGCCCCCCCCCCCGGGGGGGGAGGGGGCCATCCATTTTTCCAGTCCCGTCAAGGGGGGGGTCACACAAAAACACGACCAAACTGGAAGTCATTTTTGGACATCAAAAATGGCGCTTTCAGCAGTAAAAATTTCTAAAAAACGCCTCAGCTACACCCCATGATACGGGTTGTGAAGCTATTAGTACCAATAGGAATGTGTATTTTATTTTTAATTCGACGTGTCAGACGTTGAATTAATGTGGTTGTGCCGAAAAGGGCTAAAGGCAAATCGATTCAACCACATCTCCTCAAAAACCAGACACATTTGTTTGTTCAATTATGGTCTGAGGAACTTAAGTCGAGGGGTGGGTGAGTTGCAGTGTAGAAGCTCATAAGGTATTTTGCTCTACAGAATAAAGTTTAGCGATTTGACCTTGGCTAACCTCTAACGGGGTCTTTCAACGTGTAGCCGTCGTCCATAATACACGGAGTTTTATGACGTCAGCGTTACACGTGTGCTCTTCGCAAATGTTAGCAAAAAAAATGGCAGCGGCGGTGTTGAAAAACTTCGGGGTAATGTTGGTCGAGGTTCGGTTTTTTTCGGCTACGCGGAAAAATACACGGAAAATGTTGGGATGGTTTGGTTTTGTGACATCATCGCTCTGACTATTTATATGTATTAAAAGGAAATTTTATCCTAATATTAATTTGTATTACAGTAAAATTTAATTATTTACGGCGTAATTGTAAGAAATTTCGTTTTCGACGATGACCAGCGTACATATGCATTCCAATACCAAATTATCACGTGTGTGGGGGGGGGGGGGGGCTGGGAGGCGACACGGCGTTGTATGTCTGGTAGGCGGGAGAGACGGAGAAAACTCAGCGCCAACTGTTATGAACTATAGCGGAACTACATCTAGCAAAGGTATGTCGTATTATGGATAAAAAAATGTATGGTGTTAATAAAAACACAACTTGAAAAGCGCAATCTAGAATCAATAAGTCGGTGCTCAGTGGTAATGACAGCCGATGAGTGCCAATGGCACATGGGCCCTTCCGTAGATTCATAAGGGGACCTTTTTAGATTTTATAGTTGAAAGTGAAATTTCTGTTGTTGATGAATTTTTTCTCGTTGTAGTGTCCTGGCACATTTGGACCTAAAAAATAACAATTCAGTAGTCCAAATTTCTAAAAAAAAACACCCATGTTTTCTTTATGACTAGTGGTAATTTGTCAAAGCGGAGTGCTACTTACGATTTGGCAACAAGAAAATCTGCAGACAGCCAAATTAGGCATACGAACAGAGTATTTATTTTGTGGGGGGGGGAGTCATATAATTTTGGGACCTTGAGTAGGGAGGTCAAGATTTTTTCAGGGTTTAGATGGAGAGGAGGGTTTCCTTCCCCCACCCCCACCATAAATAATGACCGGTCCCTCATAAGCTTACATAATTTCACACCCCTCCCCGGATTGTGTTTGAGGGCCTCTTTAAAACATGGTACTTGGGCCCCAGGGTTGCCAGCCTGGTCCTGTACATATCTGCGTACACTTTCTGTAGATATCTATATATACCTTCATCCGGTAGAAATTCGCGAAAGGTGTGAAGAGCGGAAATTTCGACTTCATGTTGAGCCTGTTTTCGTCGGTCAAGGTTCAGTTTATGACCAGACTAGCATCGTACCCGGCTTCGCCCGGGGATTTGTTTGACCCGTGGTTGTTTCCCAGTATTTGCTCGCTGCTGCCTGATCGTTCAGTGCAACAGTCAATTTTTCTTTGTGTAAAACTCTCCCTTTTCGTCAATCCTCTCCCTCCGCAAAGCAACATCGTAATCAAATAGTGGCTGTAACATAAGCACTGCCCCACCAACGGGCATTCCCCGTTCAGGCCCTTCCCCACTCCCAGTAGCAAACGAAAAATAACTGTCCTTCGTACATGACGTCGTTTAAGACATGCCTTTGCGATGACCGCGCAGAGCAAATTGTTAGTCGAGGCAACAATGTGCCAATTACAACTTCTTTTCAGGGCAACAACGTCCCAGTTTCAACTTCAAGCCAAAGAATTTACCACTCGCACGTTTTCATTGTTCCCCTTCCGGGAATCTTTGCGGTTGCTTCATTTCTGCTATGAGACTTTGGTTTATAATGTAAGAAGAAGATTTAAAAAAAAAAAAATTTGGACAGCGGGGGAGGGAAACTGGGAATTACGTCTGCGTTTGTTTAGCCTTAAATATCGCTGAATTGCGTGTAAGACTGGCGTGCTTGCATGGGGGGGGGGGGGGGGTGCCTCAGTGCCGTACGAATCTCCCCTCCCTCCCCCACTTTAATGCTGGATTTACTGCAAAGTAAGGTGTTCGTAGATTTAAGAAGTGTAAAAGCCTGATGAAAAAGAACGAAGAGGACGGGGAAGCTGTAAAGCAACGAAACTTTCAGTAGCGCCAGATGAAAACACCTTATCTGGTCGTTTCTTACATGATCACTTCATTTGCCGTATTGTAGTAGCAAAAGTTAGGAGACGGGTCTTTTTATATCCATATATATATATATATAAAAAGACCCGTCTCCTTAAAGGGTTTAAAGGGTTTAACGAGCGTTAACCACTCCTGGTCATCTGCCCGAAGCCCTAAGGCCCTAAGGCCCTAAGACCCGTCTCCTAACTTTCGCTACTACAATACGGCAAATGAAGTATTAGATATATATATTTAATGCGGAGCAGTCGGCCAAATCACTGGCCACTCCATTCTGTCGTACAATCAAGTACCCCATCCTGTAGTGCCATCTGTTGACGGGATTCGTCTTCAAATTCGAGTTGGGACACTTTTCCAACGTCTTCGAACAGATGGCGCCACTTACCGAACCTGCCATGTCGCCGTCTATTGACGGCCTTGGACTTCAAGTTCGGGTTATAACATTTTTTTCAAAGTTTTCGAAGAGATGGCGCCACTTACCAGACTTGCCGCACCATTTTTGGGTTCGTTTTTCGGTATTGTTGTGGTACCAAAGCGGCCAACAAAGTTTTAGTCGCGTGGACTTTGCCATTGTCGGCGTTTGAGCTAAAAAAAAAAATCACCAGGAGTGACCAGGATGACCAGGAGTGGTTAACGCTCGTTAAACCCTTTTTTTTCTTTTTCTTTTAAAATCAACCTGTGTCTACTAATCCAGACAAAACGACGATTAGTTATTAATTACAGGAAATTGGCACCCTGATACGATGGAAAGGTGCATTTATTTCCTATATGTTCACTTCCAGAAAGGAGTTGAATTGTTTTACTTACTTACTTACTTACTTTATTTCAGAGCTTACAGGCCCACAAATCCATACGCTCTAACTTAAAAATTACTCCTAAATTGAATTGTTTTTAAAAAAGGGTTTAAAGGGTTAAAGGGTTTAACGAGCGTTAACCACTCCTGGTCATCTGCCCGAAGCCCTAAGGCCCTATGTCTGCAACAGCCAGATTCCCAGGCGGTCACCCACCCAAGAATTGTTTTTAAGTGGGCGGCAACAATCATTGCTTGCAACAATGTCACCATGCACGGTACCGAGGTGAATTGTTTCAAATGATTAACTTAAACGTAGGGTTATTGCTTACTGAGTGCTGGATTTCTCAGGGCTTTTTTTAGCCTTCAGTCAAACATACGCATGCGACTTTTCCGGGGCTGCATCAAAGGGACAATGTCACGGGGCGACGTTTTTGGGGAGGGGAGGCAGGCAAGCGTGTATTGGGGGGGGGACATGTATGCGAATCCGGGAGGGGGCAGGAGTGTTGGGATTGGGGGTTAAAGTAATTGTGGCGGGGGGGGGGGGAGGCCATATGTGGGAGCCATTCACATGTTCGGGCTTCGGTTTGATAAATTTAAAACCAAAGACCAAACACCTGAGGTGCCAGAGGGAGGCGGAGAGATATTCAGAACCCACACTATGGGAGTGCAGGAACGGGGATGCAACGGGGTGCGGCAGGGGAAGGGGGAGCAGGGATGTGCGGGTAGTGGGTAGGGGAGGGATGCGCACCGGGCACAACTAGTTTATATATAATGTGAAAGATGTATATTTTTCAGTGTACCACGCATTCAGAATGTATAGTAGTGTCCTGTTGGTATGCTGCCTTTCCAACTGCATACGTCAATCGCACATTAATTTTCTATATTCCTCCAGCATATCTGTACCATACAACACGTCGAATTACTGATACAGTGTTAATGCATCCGTGTTTTTATTCTAGTTATTGTGTTTTTTGGGAACGGGATGGAATGGGAACTAAGAAAGTGTCAGAAAAGTGGACCATAAACCTTTCTTCGAGAAAATCGTAACCAACAATACGGGCGCATATACGCAGCGACTCGCCTTTGCATTCTCGCAGCTAGAACTCAAACGCGATGGCAAAGGTGACATTGCCATGGTAATAACGCTAAATGGATTAGCTAAATCCGACATCGTTTGAGTAAATACTTGCAGTCCTATAATCCGTGCCAATAATATAAAGAATTCCTCATGACGAAACAGTTTTCCCAAACGCTTCTGAACTCACGTTATTTGCTGTTTTCGTTGCGAGGCGGCAGACATAAACCCGCCGCCATGTTGGAATTTGAGGTGATTTCTAGCTTCTAGCTACGAGAATGCAAAAGCGAGTGGTTGCGTTAACATGCCCTTAGGGCTCGTTATGCAACGATAGTTTTCTCCCTCACTAGCTTTTACCAGTGATCAATACTAAATCTGATGACTGCTTCTCGCATTAACCGAGTATGCGGCTTTCGAGTTGTTTTTACGTATTAGTAACCATGGCAACGACGCAGACGCAGATCATCTCCTCGCGCCTCGCGCCTCGCGACACGGCGTACGATGCTTGCAACATTTGAGCGTCAATTTATGACAGCAAGAAAACAATTTTTACTGCAGTACAAGACGACGGATTGTTTTTTGTATGCCGGCATTCCATGGTTTGTCTTCGATTCGATAGCCTGCACGAAATGGACGCCATGTTGGATATTGAATTCTCGCTGCGAGAAGCTATTTATTCTACCGCCGTTTGATCATTGCTATAATAGAAGCTGTACTTTGAGGGAGGAATAGCAAATTTTGGAAATAGCGTGAAATGACAACAATCTTGTAGCAATGTTTAAAATTACTGTAGCTCTTTGGTCTTTATCCGTGTTGTTATTTATAATACATACAATTTCTTATCTATTACCGCTTTCATTTAGTAGCAACGGGAAACTAATCATAAATAAATAACGGTTGACTAGCAAATAGCATTCGGCGAGCGAGGATGACTTGTTGCATAAAACGCACCTTAGGGCGAATTCATTAAAATCATTTAAATTCATTTAAATTCATGTAAAATCATTTGAAATTACAACATAGCGGCGGTTTTGGCTGCACCGGCTCGCAAGAATTCAGAAACGACTCGGAAAATTGTTCCGTTAGAAGTAATTCTTTATCTTATGTCACGGATTGTAAAACTGCAAGCATTTACTCAAGCGATGATGTCACAATTAGCTAATCTATAGTCTGTTCCACATTATGTTTGCAGGAAACTTACCGTATATGACGCCACATTTCCTTCGACTAAGAGTGTAAAAAAAAAAACACATAAATATCCCAATAGTAGAAACTGTGTACACTCTAGAAGTGTGAGGTCCACATGTTTTTGCACTTACAGTGGAAGGAAATGTGGCGTCATACAGTCAGTTTCCTGCAAACATAATGTAGAACAAGCTATAGAGCAGTGACATTTGCCGCCATATTGGCTCCAAATATGAGTTTTGGAGGGCATAACTACAAGGTGCACTACATAAAAATGGAGGGAAAAACAACGGAAGAGCGGATTTCTTAGGCTTAAAATAACGTTGTTTTCTCCAACAACAAAAATCACGCGTTTTAGGTCTAAGAAATCACAGCATCGGCTTCAGTATAACGCCCTTCTGTATCTGTCTCTGCAGTGCCTCTTGCAGCTAATCCATTAAGGCTCCAGCATAGAGTTATATACAGTAATACTTCGTCGTGTCACTGTTCCAGGAAGAGTTGTCATCACGGAAACGACACCTTTGCCATCGTGATTAAATTTATAGCTGCGAGAACGCAAAGGCTAGTCGTTGCTTATAGTATAAACGGCCCTTACTGAAAACCTACTTTTACGTGATTTAAATTTTCCCTTCCTTTGAAAAGCGTTTTTTTTCCGTTTTTTAAAAGCAAGGGTTGGGTTAGGTTAAGGAGAAAGACGTTCTGGGCTGCTGGAAACTTCCACAGTGTCATAAAAGAGAGAGAATTACTACTAGTTCAGCATACCACCATACTAAATAGGGCTTTCTGACAGGGTAATTCATAAAGTACTGAAAAATAGGCCTATAAGATGTAGGCCTATAAAACGTATAGGCATATGAAATGCAGGCCTATAAAATGTTTGCCATAATGGACCTAATAAAATGATGATGTTCACAAGCTTACTCCAAGTTTTGTACAGTGCACCTTAGATTATTGTAGTAGTGGAAAGTCCATCATAAATGAATGGGGTAGTAGTTCCTGCCCCCCCCCCCCCCCGGAATTAAAATATGCTTAACAGGTATAGCACAGTCCCTACTGTACCCAAGCTACAAACCTAGTGAGCTCATCTAATATCATGCCTCAATAACTTTGTGCAACATTTTATAATGAAACCAGGATTTGAACCCAGTAACCGAAAAAGGTATGAAATTCGTTGATATCTTCAACCGTATTCCTCAAAACAATTTAGTGAAAATTAATGAATTTCCTGAACTCAGGATTTGAACCCGTAACTGAAACGTTATGAAATGTGATGATATTTTCAACCGTATTCATGTATTGCAGTGCATTTGGATTGCCAAACCGAAAACCTTGAAAACCACTAAACAATTTAGTCAAATTTAATGAATTTCCTGAACTCAGGGTTTGAACCCGTAACTAAAAAGGTTTGAAATGCGTTGATATTTTCAACAGTAGTGCATCTGTAGTAGTGCAAGCAAGGTATAGCTTGCTTAAGCTAGCGTAATAAACAACCGTGACTGCCAGACTGAACGCTAACACTGCTCGGATGTCGGAGAAATAAACATTAGATATTTCCCGGTTCGGAATGAAATTAAGCCACATCCACCTTAATTCAACACCACATTTTCGATGTATCCGTCTTCTGCTGCAATTCAATGGGGAAGCCTTTGATCAAGATTTCGCCAAACTCCCTCAATCATATCCAGTGTAATTGTTTGACAGATCTCAACAATACATGGCCTTAGCTCCTGAACGGTCCCGGGTGATGTACTGCGCCTAACCTGTCCCTCAGGCAGCCCCATAGGAACCAGTCAGGCGTTAGATCAGCACTTCTAGGTGGCCATTCCACTACTCCTCCCCCTCCCAATCCGCCTGCCACCAAAGGTCTGATCCAGCCACTCCTGTATATTGCGTCTAGAGTAGGGAGGAGCCCCATCGTGCTGATACCATACGGTACATGTAATTCAAGGGATGACATAACAAGCCTTTAATAGATTGAACAAAGGTTTATTATTAGGTTTATTAGATTGAACAAAGAAAATTAGCAACCCTATAGTATATGCCTACATTTTATAGGCCTACAAGTTGTAGGCCTAGATTTTATAGGCCTATTTTTCAGTACTTTATGAATCACCCTGTGTATGATTGAAGTCCTCTTTCCAGCAAAACTAAAACTAATAATATCTCCATTCCTATTCAATATATTTCGACCAAACTTGGCTAGATAATAGGTATCGAACATAATAAATTACATGAATACACAAATATCACCTCCAAGAATATTATCACTGTCAACGCCGTTTACCGGTTTTTGCATAGGTATCGAAGGTATATTTTACCAACAATTATGCAATTCTGTGCAAGAGTAAACGTAGGGAGCCACACGTAAATTTGAAAACTGTTCACTTATTGGTGTTGTTCTTGGCTGACACCGTTTCAAAAAAACTACTGCACCTACCTAAAATCTGAAACATGATCAAAGCCAGAAATGTGCTTGGGTTTCATCATCACAGATAAGAGACCACTTTTTCAATTGGTCGAGCCATTCCGGGTTACACTGTTTTAACCATTGTTATAATTAGGGAACTTTGCCACTCAGCAGACGCCAGATTCATTCTTCGTGCACGTGCTCTGTCTTTGCTACAAGGTTGATTACGGGTGGTGAGCTCAATGTTGGGATGGTATCTTCAGAAACCTTTGAGGCAGTTATGGATGTGGCATGGGAAAGAAAGATAACTGAAGAGCGTGTTTGCAAGTATGGTGTGACGGATGATGCGACGGGGTTGAACAGCTGAGGCAACAGAGGTGGTGAAGATGGCGCAAGCAGTGACAAGCGGCAGCGAGAGGAGGCACGAAGTCAGCTTAATAGCAGAGATGCAGAACGGGAGGCTGTTATTCAAGCAGTGCAAGAACTTTTCAGTACTTCTGTACGAAGTGAGGACTTGGCAGTGAAGTGAATGAAGATGGGGACCCTGACCGAAACCACGCCCGAAACCTTCAAGCCTGGAAGAGGCAATATGGAGGAGACCTCAGTAATGTCCAGATGTCAAGGTCAGCGGTGCTAGTGTGCTAACCAGCGGGCCGTCCATACCCGCTTGCATAACTTTATTTTGCAATAGAGCAAGTGGTAGAACAGATGAGATCGTGGCAATAGTTTCTCTAAGAGGAGGGTGTGCATTCGAGGTGGAAGTGAAGCAAAGCAGCGGCTGCTTAAAGCGCAGGTCAAGATATAAGGTCACCGGGCAGAACTTTTCAACCTCCAAGAGCAAATGATTCAGTCGTGCCTGCATTGGCTGCCAAGAGGAATTCTCCCACACGAGATTGATGCAGCATTTGGAAAAATTGGCACCCTTGAATCCCATGCATTTGAGAAACTGGTTGTTTGAGGACGAGTAACGTGTGAAATGAGAGTGCATCTTGTGACTCTGCGGCTGAATGGAGGAGCAACTATTGAAAATGTGCCGGATATGTTGCTGGTCCGAGGGATACCCTCGCTTGTAATTGTTACGGATCGCTCACCTAAGAGTCTATGTTGTGAAATGTGTGGGCACTTCAGGCGTGCGTGCGCAGCACATGCATGTGCGACCTGTGGTGTTTGGCACGACCTGTGTCAACTTTGTCATCACCTTCAGGCAGTGCTGCAAGAAGAGGAGGAGAAGAGGCGTTAGGGACAAATCAGGAGACGTGGTTACACCACAGCAGCAGCACGAAGCACGAGTCCCAGGGCAGAGTGCCATGGGAGGGAGCACCACGAAGTCGCCAACAGCAGCTGACGGGCGATTGCAGAAGATTTCCGAAATGAAGAGTCCAGGAGAAGAAGGTAAGGGACGAAATAAGGCAGGAGGAATGAGTAGAAGCACTCTGAAGAATGATTGGATTGGAAGTGATGAGCCATGGATCAATCCACCGGTCAAGCGGCATCGAGGGGGTAAAAGGAGTAAAGTATCAGTGCAGACACCTGTGAAGAAAACGAAGGGAGCAGCGCACAAGACGAGACCATGGAGATCATTTGTATGCTGGAACAGAAGAGAAGCAGCATGAAGATTCAACTATGGATGAAGTTTCAAATGTGGTCCACAATCACAATGAGATTTCTAACCTAATTACGGGAGATGTGCAGGTAATTGCTGTACGTGATATGCGAAACAGTCAGGTCATAGAAATCAGTCAGGCATAAGACCTGGACGATTGCAGTCAGTTGGATGGAGAGGCGGTGGGGTGGGGCAGCGAGATAGTGTACTGCATCTCAGATTGCCAGTGCAGGTTTAGTGAGAAGGCATTTTTTTCTTTCGCACTATTCAATATTGCCACTTGGAATGCCGGAGGACTTCAAAATAAAATAATAGAAGTTGAGCGACTGCTGCAGCATGCAGAGGTTTTAGGAATACAGGAAGCCAATGGTATGCATGGTTTCAGTGCGGCACCAATGCGCACTGATTTTATTTATTCTTATTTGAAAGTGGGAATTTTCGTGAAATGGTCAGTGCCTTACTTGCCATTTGTATTAAATTATCGGGTGCAGGGCATTGATGCTGTTGCGATCAGGGTATGGATCCGGAATGAGTGAGTCACTTTAGCATTCCTTCATGTGACACGCAATCCTGTGTCAATGGAGTGGTACGGTATTTGTGATTTAGCCAGTTGCGGTCACCATGTTTGATTGGAGGTGACTTTAATAGTCACCACTATGACTGGGGGTCGCTTCGGGTTGATGTGAGAGGGCGTAGGCTAGCTTCTGCCATTGATCGAGCAGGTTTGGGGGTACTGCAGAATGGGATCCCAACCTTTGCCAGGTGGCAAGGCGGGGCGGTTCAAGAGTCAGTACTAGATTTCTCGTCTGTACGCAGTCCTTGGCGTCGGTCTTCACCTTTGAGGTTTCCGATGGAGTGATCACTTCCCTGTACGTCTGCATCAATGGGAAGTCGGGTACCCTCTTCTGTGAGAAGCAGGAAGCATCCATTGGTGGACAATGGATGCTTTTCCGGTTGAATCGCTGCAAATTTGTGGGGCAGGCGGAATAGGAGAGACATCGACACCCAGCGTGGGCAGCCTCACCCAATATGGTGGACACACGCATGTACTGTTGCAATCCGTGATAGGAGTAAGGCCTACAGGAGATGGAAGCGGTCTCCATGTAATGAGACATGGCTTGTTTATAGGGACACCATGCAGAAATCAGATTATTTACTCAAGAAAGAGAAAAAGCGCATGGTACTCGTCTGTGTGCGCAAGTTGGGTCTGCTGGGACTCTGATGAAAGCATGGAGGGCACTCCAGCAGCAGGGCTCAAAGATTCGTATTGCGTGGGTCTGTGATCAGGGTGCAATGGCATCCAGTCACACTGTCTTACGGGGTGAAAGCATGGCAGATGCATTTAACGCTAGTTTTGCTAGCGTATATGCACTGCCGTGTGGTATTCCCCCACCACTGGCCTCTCTTACTGTTCGCACCAGTGTTGGTGATGTCCTATGGGAGCTACTGGAATATAAAACAGCCCTCGCAAAGTGCAAGAGCTCCAGTGCGCCTGGTGTTGACAGAATATCGTATGAGGATTTAAAGGGGCAGTCTCATGAGGCGACGATAGAGCTGTTGGCTTTGTTTCAGGGCATTCTTGATGGAGTGGAGGTGCCAGAGGCATGGATGTACACCAGCTTGGTACCAGTCTATAAACCGGGCAGTGATAGGTCAAGCATTGTGAACTATAGGCCAGTAGCGCTTCTGTCATGTGTTCGGAAAGTTTTTGAGTGTATGCTTATCCGACGTTTTGGGGTGGCATGTGGAATATTTTGATTGCCTAGCTCCGGTGCAGTTTGGGTACCGACCAAACAGTGGGGCACAAGATGCGGTGTTGTATTTTCTGTCCAGCATCAGAGAGGCCTGGGCACAGGGGCATGTGGTATTAGCGGTTTTCCTAAATATTAAAGCCACGTATGATACGATGTTAATTGATTGGGTGGAGGCCTCCCTGGTTTGGATGGGGGTCAGCCCGAAACTGTCGAGGGCCATTATAGCCCTCTTGAGTAGGAGGAGGTTCGCACCGAGGGTTGGAGGAAATTGGTCGTCAGAGGAGCAGACTAGTAGGGGGCTCCCCCAGGGGCAGGGACCTGTATCTTATGGCTGCACAAGCTCAGCGGGCAATTGACTTAGTGACGAATCGACTTTGTGATAGGGGATTACTTCTAGCACCGGCGAAAACTGAGCTGGTTAATTTTTTGTGCCCACCTTAATGGTAAAAAACGAAACGGGACAGAAAGCCAATTGGGCTCGATGGTGACAGTCTTTTGTCACCTTAATGGTAGGCGGGGTTCGCGTGCGTCCAAAGCAGCAAGTGAAATACTTGGGTGTGCTGTTGGACTCAGATCTAACTTGAATGTGCATGCTATCCGACTTCGTGTGATGTACAATCTCATGCACCAGTGCTTAAGGCATTGGCCAGATGTGCATCTGTAATATGCAGATCGCTTCTGGTGGCATACAGATCTTTATACGGTCTAGTTTGGATTATCATTTGTCTTTTTTGTGCGTCACGCCGCATCACATCCAGGCTCTGCAGCCTCTAGTGAATGAGTGCTTGCGAAATATCACCGCCTGTCTGGCATCCACGGCGACTCATGCACTGTGGGTAGAAAGTGGGTAGCCTCCCCTTGAATGTCACGCAATGGAGCTCTTAGTGGTTCTGTGCATGCACAACATGAGCATGGATGAGGCTGATCCAGTTCGTAACATTTTGGCAGATTACAGGAAGCTGAGTGAGAAGGCATGAAGCCTTCTCGGCGTGGCAGGACGTAGAGTCTCGACGCTTCTTCGTGTCTCGGAGCATGCCTTTGATGTCGCCTGGGCATGTCCAATTGGCCCTGGACATGATGTTCAGCTGTGCTCGGGGGTCTTCCAGCAGGCATATACAGAATGTGATTACTTTTGTAACGCATCATATGCTGTGGCCGGACAGGCAGGAGGGATTGGGGTCAGCATTCTGTCTCTGAAGATGGAATGTAAAAGGAATGTTTGTGAAGTGGCATCCAGCACGGTGTGCGAGGTGCTGGCTGTGTCTGTCGCACTTGATGTGGCGCTAGATTTAGATCTTCGATCATTCGCTGTCTGCACGGACTCCCTGTCATGTGTGAGGAGCTTCCAGCGCTTTATGGAGCGATTAGAGGTTAATGAGCCATTGATCTACACTGTTGGGTGGAAGTTTTGGGTGGCACAGCAAAGAGGTGCAGTTGTTTTCAGGTGGGTTCATGGTCATAGTGGTGTTGAGGGCAATGAGAAGGCAGATGGGTTAGCACGGGAGGCAGTCAAGTGTGATACCGAGCGTCTCATGCCCTGGCTTTTAGTTAGGGCTAGGCGACCACTTGTTAGGCGTTGGTTTCTCAGTGAGTGGCAAAACAGGTGGCAAGAGGCTGAAACGGGGTGCACTCAATATCGGATACAGCCGATGTGCAGCCATCTGACAGTTCTTGATCGGCTAGCATTCTGGGATACGAAGTTGCTATCGCGGCTGCAGACCGGGCATTTGTTTTTACGCAGACATCAACGTCAATTAGGGTGGATTGACACTTCGATTTGTGCTGTGTGCCATGTTGATATGACACTGGAAAACTTTCTCATAGTGTGTCCGGTGTATGAGCAACTCTGACGTATGCTCCACGCCTGGCTGAGTGACCAAGTGACCAGCCGATGATTCAGCTCCTATTAGCCGTGTCGCCAGGCTCTGGGTCACTGCGCAGGTTGCAGATGCTAGCCAAGTACTGTGTTGCATCAGGGGTGCAGGTATAGTATGCGCACTTCCTACCCTTCCATTTTGACTGGTTGCAACATCTGGGGTGGCGAACTTTACAGTCTTGCTGTTACTAGAAGTGGTGAGAAGAAGAGAAGGGAGCCAGGACAATGTAAGTGTTTCTGGAGAAGATAGCCAGGCCTGATGGTTCTGTGAGTGACAATGCTCCGGATGGGACCCAGCTCAATGTAGCGTGTCAGTGCTTCAGTGGAGACCCAGCTCTGTTCTGTATGTGTCAGTGCTTTGGTGTTATGGTGCTTCGGTACGCATGCTGGTGGAGCGCATGGAAGTTTCCCTAGATAGAGAAGTCATGCTTAGTGCAGAGGCTGGTGCTTCAGTGCCTCGAGATTGTGTGCACATTACGGTGGTGCCTATTGTGCTGATATGTAGTGACTCCGTTGCGATGGATTGGTACTTTGTTTTGGTGGGGTGGGTGAATTATTATTTGGTTTTGTAATTTCAGTGTTGTAGTTACAGGTTAATTGGAGGGTACGACTAGGGGTTATGGCTCCAGGGAATAAAATTGAATTGCATTGAAAGAATCCGTGTTTCAGCTAAAGGCATATAGTTTTAAACTAAATTAAGCGAAGTTGTTAATTTCGAGGCCCTTCGGCCTGGAAATTGGCAGCTAAAAACGATAGAATGTCGTATTTATTTCGTAGATACAAGTTTTCAGAGCTGACCTGAATTGTTTCAAAGTAGGCAGCAACAATCGACTGCACGTATAAACCTTTGTAGCATGACGCCATGGCTGTAAACAAGGTACACAGATTACAAACAAAAACGTCAAGTGTGCCGTAAAAAAGGGGTTATATGATTGAAGTTTCACTTACTTAATAAAATGTTCACGGATAAAAAATTGATGATTTTTTTAATTGAAATAATCAAATGTACAATTGAGAAAATTGCATGTGTTTAAGTGCTGTTGTGCTTTACCAATCATACAGGGTGAGTCAGAAGTCCGTATCAGGAGCCAGCATTTTGTAGCAATGAACATTCCTTCAACAATAAGTTGGTAGACTTGCAAAGTGGGTCTGGGGCTATTTGACCATGCGAGAGTGAATGACCTTGACATGTCCCTTCAAGGTCACTCACTGCTAACTTCTAAACCGTGCGTCTTAGAATATCGGTGTAAATTAGAAAGGTGCAGAGAACCACAAACCAATGCTAAAGCAAAAAACAATGAAATTCGGAGCAAAAGTAAAGGAGTTACAGTCAGTCAAAGCTAGCGGTATGAACTGCACTGCAGTACACCAGGGTACTGCAAGGGAGGTCGGGCCAGACGAAATACCCCCAGGCAGTGTGGCTGGGATGGACCTAATGAGTTAGTAATGCATTGCAATGACGTTAAGGGCTCAACTCGGAGTTGAAATGCAGACATGCGCAGTAGTGCCTAAAAGAAGAAGGCTGTCTTCCCCCTCCCCTCCACTAAAGGTGTAAACGTTCTGATTAACTACCAGCAGACACGATTAGTTTTCATGTTTAGTCTAACGTGAACATTCTCTGCACTGCCTTTTCTACATATTCTAACATTTCATGTCTTGCCTTAAGCCTGGCTATCCCAGTGTAGTGCAGTGCAGTTTATACTACTATCTTTGACTGACTGTAACTCCTTTACTTTTGCTCCGAATTTCATTGTGTTTTTTGCTTTAGCATTGGTTTGTGGTTCTCTACACCTTTCTGATTTATAAGACGCATAGTTTAGACGTTAGCAGTGAGATGACCTTGAAAGGACATGTCAAAGTCATTCACTCAGGCATGGGCAAATAGCCCCAAACCCACTTTGCAAGCCTACCAACTTATTATTGAAGGAATGTTCCATTGCTACAAATTACTGGCCCCTGATAGGGAATTCTGACTCACCCTGTATATTTAAAACGTAAAGCACAACAGCACTAAAACAGATGCAGTTTTCTCAATTGTACATTTGATTATGTTAATTAAAAATCGTCAATTTTTTATCCTTGTACATTTGAACAAGTGAAACTTCAATCATATAACCCTTTTTTTTAGGACACACTTGACATTTTTATTTGTAATATCCACCCAAAACCAAAACTGGTAGAAAAACCCGCCAAGTTTCCAAAAACGATCGGCCTTTGAAGGTAGTGATATCATTCAACCAGGGAAAGGCCGCCAAGGTCAATCCTATTAGCCAAGTTAATCGCACCGACTAACAGTTCGAAAGTTAAATAAAAACTTGAAGATTGCTACTCGCTGTAGCAATCTTCAAGTTTTCATTTAACGTCTAAAGTATTATTAGATGCGATTAACTTGGCTAATAGGATTGACCTTGGCGGCCTTTCCCTAGTGACTTGGCAGTAGAAATTCGACGTGTCATCCACTTAGCCTCCAATTCCGCCACCAGTCGTGCTGTGAACACGCCGTAAAAAGAACTGCTCTATGAAAGGGACTGAACTGTGTTAGGTACTCGTGACGCGGATTTTCACCTTAAAACACTTTATTGACACTAAATTATTACCACTGGAGGCTTCTTGTGTTTTGTTGGGGTCTATACGGGAAGAGTAAGTTAGATATTAAGTAGGCTAGAGTGAGCGTGTGGCATTAGGGCCTGTAAGCTCAATAAAGATACAGATACAGATTCTACAACCTATGCGCTCACGCTAAATTATTAACTGTTTAACAACAATGGCTTCACGCTACGTATCTCTTCGTCCACTCTACGTCAAAAGACAGACTCCAGAGGTTTAATTTCATTAATTTCAACCAGAAGAAACAAGGCACTACTGTACGTGTGTGTTTCCGTGTATATGTATGATTGAAGTCCTCTCTCCATCAAAACTAAAACTGTTAATTTCTCCGTTTCTATTCAATATATTTCGACCAAACTTAGCCAGATAGTAGATAGCAACTTTTCCAAACTTTACACCAACTTTTACGCAATTCCGTGCAAGAGTAAACGTAGGAAGCCACACGTAAATTTGAAAACTGTGCAATTCTCGTTATTGTTCTGGTTCTTGTTTTTCTTGGCTGACACGGTTTCAGAAAAACGACTGCACCTACCTAAAATCTGAAACATGATCTGAGCCAGAAATTTCTCTGGGCTTCAACCTTACAGGGACCACTTTTTCAATTGGTCGATCCATTCCGGAGTTACGGGACCCTAAACGATCATTTTGATTGTTTTACATTGTTTTAACCATTGTATTTAGGGAACAATGCCACTCAGCAAACTCCAGATCCATTCAAAGCGTTCAAAGGGTTTAACGAGCGTTAACCACTACTGGTCATCTGCCCGAAGCCCTAAGGCCCAGATCAATTCTTCGTGCATGCAACCATCGACTGCATGCATAAACCTTTAAAGCGCGACACCATAGCAGTAAAAAAAAGTACACGGATTAAAAACAAAAACGTCAAATGTGCCGTAAAATGTATACGAGTTTAAGTGCTGTTGTGCTTTACCAATCATATACGTTACGTAAAGCACAACAGCACTTAAACAGATGCAACTTTCTGAATTGAACATTTGATTATTTCAATGAAAAAATCACCAATTTTTAACCGTGCACATTTTAACAAGTAAAAGGAAACTTCAATCATATAACCCCTTTTTTTACGACACACTTGACGTTTTTGTTTGTAATCTGTATATTGCGCTACGGCATTTTCTATTCTCCTTCCACCTGCTCAGATCGCCATCCGTGCATGTCACCATTACATCGTTTCGCGAGACTCTGCGTAGTAATACAAGGCCAACTGAGATAGTAGTTGCGTTCCTCGTAGCAATGTTACCGTCGCATCGTTTCGCGAGACTCGGCGTAAAACAATGCCAACTGAGATATTAGCTGCATTCCTCGCAGCGACAAACGCAGGCTACTATCTAAGTTGGCCTTGGGTGTAGTAGACGAAACAGCGTGAAAACAGAAATTGTGTCGTCGCAAACCGAAGATTTTTGTATTTTAACATCGCACTTTATAATTTTTTAAGCCAGCATCTTATAGTTTTTCTTCGGCGATCTATTGGCATAAATAATTTTAATTTTTACCACGTTAGTTCTTTTAGATTTTTGATCTCATGGTAATTATTAGCAAACGATTAAAAATTAGTACATGCACACACACGGATGAAACGTCATGGTTACTGTAAGCGCGCAAAGCATCGTATAATCGCAGAATGCTATTAAATTAGTTCCCAATATTCAACTGAAAATTTCATAGACGATTATTTTAGAACGGATTTCTTGCAAGAGGTTGACCAACGGCAATTAAATAGAACTTTGGGGCCGTACTTGATGTGGAGGAGCGAGGAAAATGGCGTAGGGAGGAAAGTACCTTTAAAAGATCCTTTGACGTATCAATAAAACGTCCAAAGACTAAAAGGATGGTCACCACTGCCGTAAAATAATGTTCGTTTAGTGCTGCAACACCGGGAAATCTAATAACGAGAAGATTGCCACGTTCTTGTGCGTCCCGCTAGCACTAACCAATGTTAGGCTGTGGCGCACTTCGTACTTACTTCGCTGTTCGTGTTTTCAGCGCGCCTCGCGGCAGTTTTGTCAGTCTTGGACGACGCGACTCTCATGCTACGTGACCGAGCATTAAAGTGGCACTATCACCGATTGAAAAGCGAACAACAATACTATGGAGCCATCTAGCCGTTGCGATATCGTTAACCTTTACAGTTTGCTATCACGTGCACGAGGACGTACCAAATTTTCACTCGGTAATTAAGGAGGTCGTGGCTTGTTTGTTTCGTTAAAAGAAATGGCCGTTGCACATTCCTTCGCTTGATGCAAGCAAATGCTAGATCGCACTAGATAGCGCTAGATGTTGCCAGATTCTGCCTACTTTCAATCGGTGATAGTGCCACTTTAAGGTTTTTCTACATATGAGGAAGCTGTGACTAGACATAGAGGGACAGGGGTACTCCCCCCCCCCTCCCAAAGACTACGAGGAGACCCCCAATTTTTTCAACCCTCCCCTCCCTCTGTCCTATTGGCTGGGGAAACTTCGTTG